>VDFB02020129.1:0-65899 GCA_007258455.2 Sequoia sempervirens
CACTATTTTAGGGCCTACTATTGTGTCCTCCTCTCCCATCCCCTCTGCTTTAGTTTAGTCAACCTCGGTGCTGCTTCCAGCTCCTGCTACGAGTGTAAACGAGCATCACCCAAAAAAGGTGCAGGTTTTTATTGCTCCTTCGACTGAGCCACCTATCTTGATGTCCCTCCCGTACATCCCGCCATTCTTGAAGCCTGTGGACATGCCAAACACCTCAGTGGTGTCTATCATGGTCTTCTCCTCTTCTTCTATGCCTTCTACCTCGTCTATGGGGGTCTCACATCCTCCAACGAAGTGGAAGATGGAGGATGGCCCCGCTAGCAAAGGGGGTCGAAAGAGGAGTCCACCTTCTTTAGAGTGTGGCTCTACATTAGCATGTGTTGTCCTAGTGATAGAAGAAGTTTCAACGTCCTTGAAATTTATCACTGATCCCAAGTCACTTGATGAGCCTAGCAGTGAATCTCGAGTACCACCTCCCTCATCTAATGAGGTAATGCATGAAACTCCTATGAAATGCATGTTTAACTCTTTGGTTGAGGTCCCAACCCTTTCAACGATCTTCGTGAAGTCGCTAACCTTTACCCCATAGGAACTGAGCGGAGGAGACCCTGAAGAATCTCCTTCCTTGGCTCCTATTGCAAGGAGGTCAGAGGGTTCCCTCCTTGACATTCCACCTTTGCAGGCTCATCTGCCTTCCCTGTATAATAATCTAGATTGGGAGGCCGATAACCTCTTGGTTAATGAGTGTTCAGGGTCACCTCTTCTTTATCTATAGAGTAGATTGTATGTGTGTTTGTGTTTCCCCCATGCTTGCGTTATGTGTTCCTAAATGACCCTTGTCACCCTTGTAGGTGCTTGGATATAGGAGTGTTTATGTGTCATAAAACTTCCTCTATTTGTTGCATTATTCTTCCTTTATTATATGTAATGATTTTCGACAATTGGGGACGATACAAAGTGTTGGGGGCATTTAGGCTTCCCTTCCATGTTGACCCATTTTATTTATTTATTTTTTTCTTGTGCATTCTTCACATGGTCTAATATAGTAGGGGGCTGATGATAGTTCATCTATATATACTATTATTATACTTATATATTTATGAGCAGCTCTAACCTCGAAATATTCTTCACATGGTCTAATAAGGTAGGGGCTGATGATAGTTCATCTATATACTATTATTATACTTATATATATATTTATGAGTAGCTCTGACCTTGAAATATCAGATCACCCTTGTCCCTTATGTGTTATGCCATTATTTTTCTTTTTTCATATCTTTCTCTCTTCTTTTCTTGGTTTGTGATGTTGTGGTGCTCATGTGTTGTCCCTTGTGTGTGCAACAACATTACCACGATGACATCTCGCTATGTCTCACAAGCCACAACATCACTTTTTCATTCTTGCTTTCTCCAGATGTCGCTACGCCCCTCACCAAATACACACCATCCCAAAAGGGGGCTATCATGTCAACTTCGATTTTTGAAAATGCATTCTATGGCCAATGAATCCTTTCAAAAATCGCATCCTCAACAAGGACCCCCTTACGTGAATGTGTTTCTGCCATGGATTCAAGAAGAAAGAACTCGAGGAACTTCTCCGAGGAGGAGCAATTTCAAGAAAATCTTGACCTTCCTCGCAGCAAGTATTTTTCTAAATTTTGATGAAGTGGAACATCTTTTGAAAGTGTTGACTCGATGATGAAATCGACGGCGAAAAATATTTCTTACACTTTCAAACAATGCGCCCCTTTGAGTGGACTTTTGAGGGTTCCTATGGACCCCTTTTGAAAGCTCTTCCAATTTTGACCATATATGGATTATCTACTGCTTGCCCACGCACGTTTTGGTCAGAATATGTTTTATCTGTAGATTAACATGTTACTTTGTAGGTGCACCTATGAAGTCGCTTTCCAGTTTGACTTTGTAGAGACCCCTCACATTGGGCTTCCTTTATGAGAGAGTACTTGAGGGGTGCCTTCTTTGCAGATCTGAGGGCTTGTGAAGTGCTTACATCCTGCAGGATTTGTCCATCATTGGACTGTGAGCCTTCGGTGCACTGTGATCAACTTCATAGTTTCGAGGATCTACAGAGTCCTTTGTTCGAACCTCCTCAAGAGAGAGTACCTGTAGAGTTATTTGCTTGCCCTGTGCTTTCGAGCTCACCAGATTGCGGTATGCTTCCTCAATAGTTCAGGTATACATTTCTAAACTCTTTGATCTACTTTACCAAACACTCATTGACACTCGTGCTCGCTAAAGTGGGGGAAAATGTATAGGAGTGAATTTGCACCCCTCTTGCAAATTCTCATTTTACATCCCTCCACCTTACAAAAATCAAACCCGACTAAGAAATTCCACATCACCCATCCATAATGCATCCACTTGGCACCTATCTTTTGTGTCGGTGGGGGAATTTTTATCAAGGACATGAGTGTGACACACAAATGTCTGCACAATGCGTTGTTGTCCCTGATAGATTCTTGCCTCTAGAGTCCGCAGGGACGTTACACTCCTCATTGGGGATGAAATATAACACCTCTATGTCGACCAACCATCCCGAAAATGGCTCTTTCCCTCCTAAACTCTCTTCAAATGCATATTTTCACATCCATCCCATCTTCTACACAATTCTAGACATTCACTTGATCTCTCTTGCATCCTTTTTGTATCTCTTGAGTGTTACTTAACAACTTGTTGCTCCATCAACTTCACTAAGAACGTGTTGTGCTACCATAGAAGCTGTGATTTTGGTGTCTTATGAGACCTCCTTCATTACCGTTGTGACCGTGTCAACTTTGCCAAGATCGTAGTCTTGCATTCTCCCTTCATTGGCCTTGAGTGCCATTGGGCGAAGGTGGTATTACTTCACTATCCTTCTTTTGTTATGGTTTGATAGAATAGCATTGTGTCTTTTGTAGTGTTCATACTCTTTCTTTCTATTTCCTTTATCGTATTTTCTATCTTGTGGCTTTCCTGGCTATCCATGGAGGTGGAAACACCAAAGCGGGGGTTTGACTAAGGCAAAACCCTATATAGCCCCAACATTTTTCTTCTCTTGGCTGTGTGTAGGTACACGCACGTGTGGAGCTTGCTAGTGAACTAGACTCTTAGTGAGTTGGTCTTCATCATCTTCATTTTCACTATCTCCTTTGTCGTTTCTATATTCATTTATTGCGCTTTGTTATTTTGTTTAATGTGATAAACTTCATTAGCTAGACTGCAAGTTGGTTTTTCAAACATTCAACACAATACTTTTCACTTTCTGACCATACAGATGCCAACGCATTGCACTGTCATCCCAAATTCGTGTTGTCGTCCTCGAGTAGAGAGCTGTCTAAGTTATGGTTCAAATTCAAAAAATTGGATCGTTTAGCCCCATTCAAGTACTTAGATTAGTAGAGTGACATAAGCACTTGAGATTGCTCTGCATTCTCTATCCTTCACCTAAAACACCTGCTTAGCTTGAGGTAAGATAGGGCATCCTTCCGCTCTCGGCTCTCCGTGACTTGGAGCCTTGGTGTGGTTGGCCCCCCTACCTTACATAACCAAATTGAAATGTGAAATAGTTTTTCATTTTATCAACCCAAATGAAATGTGAGATCTAAGCTAAAGCATGAAATTAAAAGCTCTTAGGTCATCCTTCACATAAGTATTTTAAAACACTTTGGAATTTTGACAATTTGACTCATGATGAGTGTTGATGAACACTTTACTCCATGCTTTAATGCTTAATTTGGTTTTGCAAAATATGTTAGTCTAACCAACAAGCAACAATCAAGAACTGATTAGGGTTATAAATCAAATCAAATTGAAAATTTGGACCAAACCCTAACATTTACCTCTCTGTTTTACCTGCATAAGTGTCTGTTAGGGCAAATGCATTAGACTGTCATGCACAAGCATCGCTCTGCATCAATGAAAATGCGTTGCCATTTGCAGAAGTGTTGGACTGGTAAGTTGTAGATGCGTCAACCTTAGCAAATGTGTTGCTCTGAAACCTACAAGTAGAAAATAAAATAAAATTAGCAGATGTGTCAGCCTTTGTAGATGTGTCAACCTTTGAAAAGCATATGCACCGCCATTTGTAGAAGTGCCACTTTAGTAAATTGTAAAAGTATCGACCTACTTCCTAATCTCATCCCATTGGGGGATTAGTGTTGATCTGATGTGGAATTCTTAGCCCTTTCCTAATCCTATTTGTTGAAGCAAAGCTTCGATGATCTCTAATGGTGAAATTGATGGAAATGGACAAATGCTCTCAAAAGTGAATATGAAATTGGCTATATTTTGATTACTCAAATGCTTTATGGATGATAATCTTATAGAAATGAGGACTATTTATAGGATTTGGTTGAATTAATGACTAGGATTGAATTAACTAATCAAGGGATAAAACTCAAAGATGAGAGATGACATGGATCAAGGATCAAATCCATGGATGAGATTGAATATTGACATGGATCAATGATTCTAATCAAGGGATAAAATTGCTTGAGACAATTGCAATCCCATGATTTTAGGGAGATGGAGAAGATATTTCCATTTGGAGGGAAATGTTTGAATTCAAATTAGAGGAATATTCTCATAGAATATTCTTTCAATGATTGGAGGAATTATAAGATATTAGTCAATTAGATAATTAAGAAACGATTTAATTGTGCAAGGGGAGAGAATTTAGGATTTAATTAAACAATTAAGATCATTTAATTAAGAAGTGGGATTTATGACATTTAATTAAACAATTAATATTATTTAATCAAATGAGAGGAATTAAGGAATTTAATTAAACAATTTGCATTATTTAATCAAATAGGATAAAAATTAGCATGAAAAGGGTGAATTAACCAAACAATATTAATTACTTGATTAACAAAAGAAAATGATGAATTTAATTAAATAATTAGCATTATTTAACTAAATAGGTGAGAGTGATTGAATCGGGGTAGAAATGGTGTTAGTAAATGAAACCAAATGCGTGATATTGATTAGGAAAATTTTAAGTGCCTACATGCCCCATGCAACTAAAAGTTGGTGAACTGAGCTGAGCCTTGGTATATTAGTCATTTAACTGTCAAATTTAACACAGTCCTCCGTGATGATCATTTGGCCGTCAAATTTAAGATAGTTGTTCAAAAATTTAAAAAATCACCAAAATTATTTTTCTTCAAAATATGAAATATAGGGTATTTGGGCCTTCTAAATTCAATGGAAGGGTTTGTTTTGACCCAAAATGAGCCTGCAATACAAAGCTACTAAAAAAGGCACCCTGATTTTGATATTTCTTCCAAGTTTTTCTAATTCTCCAGATCACTATATGGTGCAAGAGAAGAGCATACTCAACCTTACTAAAATCCACCAAGATCTCTCATCTAACAATATCTCTACCCTCAAATCTGAGAAGAAATTTGCATGGCCATGACTCTAATACCATGTAGAAGCTAAAAATTAGCTCTATACCCAAGGCCACTTGCAAAAACAATAAAAACCTTCAACAAGAGAGTATGTAATAAATAAGCTTGCTTGATATTAAGATCTATCAAATATGATGATGAGGTATCTTACAAAAGTGTACAATGACCTTGATTATATATACAAGGTGTGATGAACTACAAATGTAAAATATTAAATGACTTATGTCATTACTAGCAATTACACCTTAGTGTGCAATGGGTACATCAAAGAAGTGTGGAAGGTCAACTAAGATAAATTTTGGTCTATTTTGTACTATATAAAATTATAATACTTATTAATTATAAATTTTAATCATTTTATGTAGTTAATAGTTTTATTTAAAACTATAATAATAACTATAATTAAATTATTTACAATCATTTTTTATTATGTAAAATATATTTTATATATTAATTATGCTAGTATATACTCAGGATAAAGGAATTCATAATGTTAAAACCTAAATGTGTTCATTATTAAGATCTTGATGATAATTTTTATTTTAATAAACATACTCTAGAACCCTTGTCAAATTGTACTATATAAAACTATAATAATTATTAATTATAAATTTTATCATTTTACGTAGTTAATAGTTTTATTTAAAAATATAATTAAATTATTTATAATTTATTTTTTATTATATAAAATATATATTATATATTAATTATGCTAGTATATATTTAACTACGTAGGATAAAGGATGTCATAATGTTAAAACCTAAATGTGTTCATTATTAGGATCTTGGCGGTAATTTTTCATTTTAATAAACATACTCTAAAACCCTCGTCAAAACCTTATTTTCAGGCTATAACTCGCCAAATTGGAGAATTGAAAGGTCAATACCAGCAAGGAAGAGTATGGAGGAGCAACGGGGAAAGCAACGGAAAAATGACAGAAAATAGCCGAAAAAATGGCAAAAAATGATGAACGACTGAGATTCATTTAATGATCTATAAAGATAGTAAAAGTAGAAGTTAGGCATTGGCATAGACATCACCATCAAAGCCAGAGGCAATGAATGCACCTAAGAAAGGAGACTGGAGAAAAAGACCAAAGAGGTGTGGAAGGTCGGTGTAATTACCTGTTTAAGCGCTTGAAACATAACCTTGTCACACCACACCATGCAGTACAATGACAATTTTCTATGCTTAGTGAATGTGAAAAAAAATAACGATGGTAAACAAATGGCCAAGTAGTTTGGATGGTCCTGCATACTTTCTCCAATAAATTGAGACGTTGATCTAAAGATTTTGTTGGAACACCATTCATAGAGGGAATGCCTTCAGCTTAATTAAATGATCTAAGACACTAGAATTAAATAAAAGTTAAAAAGATAAGATATGATAAAATCTTATCTAGACAACTAAGACTTCTAGAAATATGCCTAGGAATTAAGTGGACTTAACATGTAAATATGATCTAGTAATTAACTAGTTAGGTAAATTACCTATTTACACCAACAGGTAGAAAAGGGATCACCTTGGGGCCCATAATTAACTTTGAATTTAAAAGTGTTGGTAATTTTTATGCCCATATTAGACAATGCATACAAATTGAATTAAATTGTGATCAAGTAATTTACCAACTTTTACATAGAAACATACTTATACACTAATGATTACATTAGGATTAACTCAACCAAATTGAATCCAAAACAAAGAAGAAAAATACAAAATATACAATTTTAACGTTTGCAAACATAATTAACTAACAAACAATTTAACTTACAATCTTATAATAAAATAAAATAATGAAAAATATGATTATTTAAAACTTTATTTATAAAAGAAAAAATAAAACACTAAAATTTAATTTTCATTGAAACTTTAATATTATCAACTAAAGTTAACTTAAAAGAATTTGAAAGATCTCAACCTAAAAGAATTTGAATATAATATTATAACCCAAACTACAATAGCTAACAATTATATTACTGCCAAAAAAAAAAAATCATTACGTCCCAAAGTACAATTGACGGACCTTAACCCTATTTTGAAAAGAACTTGAACAGAATACCATGACTACCCAAATTACTATTAACTTACAATTACACTATTAAAAAAAATAATAATAATAAAAGCAGAAAAAAAAATCATCCAATTTTATAAACATTAAAATAAACATCTTGAAAAACTCATTCTTTATTTAAAGAGAATTCCCATTTTAAAAAACACAGAATAAATTGGAGCCTAGGAAAGTCCCCACGGAGATTGTAAGCTTTAAAGAGTCCACACAAAATCCACAAAAGAATGGGCGACGTGGCAACGTGGCAGCCATCGATTTTACGAGATAGGAGGGGATGATAGTTGATGTAAACTAAACACATGGCTACATTTACCTCCATATGTTAGTTAGAGGCTCCCAAATATTCTTAACATTTCCTCACGTTTAGTTTTTTATTTTATTTTTTTCTCTCCGCTTCGACATCTTTATCTTTACCTTTCCTCGAAACTATTGGATCCGACGGTTCAGAACGAGTCCGTCGAAAGTCTCTCAATCCCCGATTGTTCGATCAAGGCGGGCCCACTTTATTCTGGAAAGAAGGAGCGTCCTCTTCCTCTTCTTTCCACAAATTTCTTTAAAGCCAATCCCCCATAAATCGTAACCCCATTCAAGTTCTTTCATTCTTCTTTCTCTTCGCTAGCGTGGTTTTCAAATCCGGCTGTTTTGCTGAGGCGGTTTGCGACTCTTTGAAGTGGTTTCGTGCCGGCTAAGCAAGCTTGCTAGAGAGCTTGAGAGAACTGGAAGCGGTTTTCAAGATTACCGGATCTGGTCTTGCTGTACGCCTGCGAAGATCGTAGGTTCAGCACTTGGAGTTTCTTCTCAGATTTTATTACTTTTTCTATTTTAGTAGGGTTTGTGAAAACCGCTTCGGTCTGTGTTTGGCGGTTTTCTGACATTCTGTACAGTTTGAAGGCCAGTTTTTCGAGAAACCGCTTTGGGTTCTGTTTGGTGGTTTTACGAGGGTTTCAAAGGCCTATTGTGGCTCCTTTTGGTGGTTTCCTGTGCAAATTTGGAGGTTTGAGCTTCGGAAAGGTGCTCTTCGATTCCTCTGGCGGTTGTGTAGCTTACTGCTGTTGCGGAAAAGTGTCCGCAGGTTTGATTGAGGGTCTTGGTTTGGAAGGAATTGCAGGAGAAGGTTTTGTTCTTTTTGGAAGGTTCATTTGATTTTTTAAGAGCTGGAGGACGTAAATCAGGGGTTTTACTGCGGGGATTTGTGGTGCAAATCCATGGCGTCTGATCATGCGGCTCCTGAGGAAACACAGACAGAGAAACGTATCCTTGTTTTTGTTGCATTTTGTTTGTTTCAAGGGAAGATTTGACACTCACAGTTTTTTAATGGGATTCAAACCCGTGGCGTGTAACGTTTAAGGTTTTTAGATAGGGTCCGGACTCACTTATTATGGGCTAGTATTGGAATAGAGTTTCAGCGCTTTTATGGGACTGGTTTGGACGTCGCTGTTTATTAGATTGCTTGCAGTCTTTTCCACGCGTTGCTGTCAGGAATTTTTAGTTTGATTGATCGTTTCTAATACATTTTGAGAAATTTTCCTTTATTGGGGTATTTTTAAGCTAGGTTTAAAGTCTATTACGTGGGTAGGGTTTGATCTTCGGACTGCTAGCTTTAGGTCGTTCTTCATATTTAGATTTTAGTTTTTGAACGATTTTAGTTTTTTACAAATTTGTGGGGTTGTTTAAGTTAGGGTTTGATTTTTTTTGTGGCTAGAGTTTGTGCGAGGCTTTCGTTTGGTAGGTCTATGAACTCTGAGTTTTTATTTGGTTTATGTTCAGCTGCGTTTTCTTATTTTATGTTTCATGTTTATGTTTGTGATGGAGGGTTTCCTTGACAGTCTTGTGTTCAGAGGTTGGAGAAATGATGCAGGATTTAAAAATCGATCCTGGGACGGCTACAAAATCAGTGGAAGTGAAATCAGCAAATGGGAAACAAGTAAGACCTTGTAGTGTACTCCCGTAATTGAAGAATCGACAGTGCTTAAAAGACGCGTCTTTTTTGGGACCTGAATTATCAATTTTTTGTTTGCTTGCAGTGCTCTATTATAAATTGGTTTCTATGTTAAGATTTATATTGATGCGAGTGATTTGCTTCATATCTTTCTTCCTGGTTTCTTGAGTTGCGACTTATCAATTTATGTAGGCAGTGAGTCGTTAGGTGCCACTTCTAATTCAGTCATGGTAATAGCTTTCATTATTCATCTCGTCTTTGGCATCCGTTCGAGTAAAATCGGAAATATACTATATTATTTAAAATTTGTTGCTACAGTATGGAGTCTCTCTGGCTTTTCTGAATTCACTTGTGCTTTATTGTAACAAATTATGGAGTGATTCATGTGAATTTTGGTCCCTTTGAAGTCATGATCAATGCTTTTGTTCTTCGAGGCATCAGTGACAGTGCTTCCTGGTATCCCATATAAGACACTATATAAGCAATCAAGGTAATGCCTGGTCTTATATGTGCCGCTGTTGTCTATATTGATGCTATGATGCTGTGGATAGATACTCAAGGTATATTACTCTGCAAAAGCCACAAGTGTTGCTTGTGGGGTGCTGGTTGCTTGGTTCCTGTTATATGCTTGTGGTGTTATCTCCACTGGATGAGATCTAGGTGAATCCTTGAGCCCCATGTGCAATTGTGAGACTACTTTTAGAATTTGTAAGCCATCACCTAACACTTAATCCAGTATGCTTTTACAACTGATATTACTTGCCCTCTAGCTAGAAGTCAATAAGGGTGCTTTGAATTCAAGATCCTATTTAGTGTGGGCAGGTATTTGACATGTGAACCAAATAGCCCCAAAAAGTTCTGTGAGTTATTTAGTTTTAAGTGTTGCCTTGATTGGTGTATACCCAAACAGCCCAAAAAAGTTCTGTAAGTTATTTGATTTAGTTTAAGTGTTGCCTTCATTGGTATATTAAAGTTCTGCAAGTTATTTGATTTAGTTTAAGTGTTGCCTTGATTGGTGTATTTGGTGGTGTCTTTATTGAGTACACATTGAAGTGGTGATCTGTGTCCTGCTTTTTGTGACCTTATAATTTGCAATTCAGCAAATCTCACACATTAATGCTGCATCTATTTTTTAAAGTTTTTTGGTTGGTTTTTTGAAATCAGGCACCTGCGTCAGATGCGAGTCCATCTGAGGCAACCTCCTCTGTGACCTCGTTGGGAGATTCAGCTAGTACCAGGGGTAGTGAGGTTGAGCAAGAAGCTATGGTTGAACAGGGGCTATACTATCCACCTTCAAATAATTATTATGGGGTTATTTATCCAGGTAAACTCACCTTTTCTTTCTCTTGATTTTAGTACAACTGTGATATTACATGATTGCAATGTTTAATATATCTTTCCGTAAACAGGCTATGAAGTTGTGGGCAATGAGTGGGATGAACATGGCGGGGTTGTTGGAGTGGATGGTGTGGAGTATCCTTATCCGGTAGGCTGTGTAGAAAGTAATTTTTTATATTGTGCAGCGCATAATCATATTAAACCTTCATTCTTGCTGTGAATACATGTGAATTTTTGTGCTCTTAAGGAAGAGTTTTCTTGTTTGAGCTGAGATTCTGACTAACTGGCATCCATTTCTTGCAGGGAATTCATCCTGAAAATGGATCTTTAGTGTACTATATGCCAAGCTATGGTTACACCCAGCCTGCATATAATCCCTATAACCCCTACATCCCAGGTGCTGTCTATGGCATGGATGGACAATTTCTAGCTCATCAGCCCTATTATACTGGTCATATCTATCAACAACCTTTTACCCCTCCAGCCTACTTTCAGCCTTCTGTAGCATATGGATCAGAAGTACCCCCACCATTTTCTTGGGACTCGGGTCTGGTAGTTGCAGCAAATGGAAATGGAGTGAATGGAAACTCTGCAGCAGGAGTCCCAAGAACAAACAACTCTGTTGCAACGGTGCCTTATTCAAAGGTGACAACATCAGCTAGGAAATCAGCTACTGGTTTGGATTCTAAAGGGCAAATGCATTCATCTGAGGTACTGCAACCATCATCTGTCCCTGGAGGGCAACCTGCATCCCATTCCACGAGCCCTCAGAGTATGAGACCTCTGACCAAGGTGTGCGTAGGTTCTCAAGATGATACTATCTAGCTAGATATTTTTATTTTCATGTCTGAAACATGTGTGCTTTATTATCAGGTTGCACAGCTTGATTCTCAAGATGATACTATCTAGCTAGATATTTTTATTTTCATGTCTGGAACATGTGTGCTTTATTATCAGATTGCACAGCATGATTCTTCTGTTCTATCTGGAGTGGTACTCGATGATATTTTTATTTTCATGTCTTATACATGTGTTCTTTATTTTCAGATTGCACAGCATGCTCCAACTGTTCCACCTGGAGTGGTACCAAAAGGTTATGTCCAAATAGGCAAAGTGGCAGGTAACCAAGGAAAGCCTACTGTATTGTATCCCAGCCATGTTGCAGATGTCAAAGCCAATGGCCATGAATGGCTTGGTGGTGACAGACTAAAACTTAGGGGGAAAGTTCCTAGTGGGAATTTGGATGCACTTAATGAACAGAACCGTGGTCCTCGCATCAATAAAACAAGAAATCCATGGGTACCTGCGGTAGACACAAGTGACCAAGAGTCAACTGGAAATGATGTTTATAGTCCAGTAGCTGGTAGGGACCAATACAACCTGGCAGATTTTCCCACTAAATATGAGAATGCTTCATTCTTTGTAATTAAGTCTTACAGCGAAGATGATGTCCATAAGAGCATAAAATACAATGTATGGGCAAGCACTCCAAATGGGAACAAGAGACTTGATGGGGCATACCAAACTGCTAAAGAGAGGTCTGGAGGAAAGCCTGGAGGTTGTCCAGTGTTCCTTTTTTTTTCAGTAAGGCTTTTGTGACCATTTTCTTGTGTTTGAATAATGGATGTTGTAGCAGTTCATTGGGCTACCGTTTAATTATGAAATTATAGTGTGTTCTTATATGTTTGTTCATTTTATCGGGAACATTGTGGTTTTTGACAGGAGGCTGCTGCTAACTACTTTTTTCTATGTATGTTTCAAAGAATGTGTTAAAAATATTTGATAATATGATCTCAGGTTAATGCAAGTGGCCAGTTCTGTGGTGTGGCTGAGATGATTGGCCCTGTGGATTTTAACAAAAGCATGCCATTCTGGCAACAAGACAAGTGGAATGGCTACTTCCCAGTAAAATGGCATATCATCAAAGATATTTCTAATTCTCAGTTCCGCCATATTATCCTGGAAAACAATGACAATAAGCCTGTGACCAACAGTAGGGACACACAAGAGGTAAGCCTTGTCTCAGAGTACTGCATGCCCTAGGGTTGAATTTATGGTTGAGATGTAAGGCAGTGATGTTACTTTTTTTAATATACAAATAACCTTTGTTATTTTTTATGGCTGAACTTTCTGCAGATAAGATTCTCGCAGGGTATTGAGATGCTAAATATTTTCAAGAACTTCTCCTCAAAGACATCCATACTTGATGATTTTATGTTTTATGAAAGTAGGCAAAAGACCATGCAGGAGAAGAAGAGAGTGCCATATCAGCCAGAGCAGCTACAGGTAATGCCAAGTTCTATGTAATGGTCTGATTTTTTTCCCATTCTTTAATTTTTTAAATTAACATATTTAATTAGAAATATGTATAACTTCTGTAGATATTGGGAAGATATGATGCTGTTCAGAAGAAAGGATCTGGCGAACAACTGACTAGATCTGAGAAAGGATCCGGGGAACAACTGAACAGATCTGATGGAGAAGTAAAAGCTGGTGTGCACGATGAACTGAAGGCTGCAAATGGTAGTCAGGTTCCAGCATCAAGTGTCACAAAGCAAACTAGTCTGGAACCATCTGTTGTCACAAAAGACCGCACTGCATTGGCCAATGCAGTGGATATGGGAAAAGGTGAACCAGAGGGAACAGGAGATGGAAGGAATAAAAAAGAATAGCAATGGAAGCTTGAGTGTTTTAAAATCGGGCTCCATAACGCAGCTATAGCATATAGACAGGTTTTTTTGCCTGTGGTGTTCCCCTTGATGGCACCTACAGATCTCAAGCCAGTTTTTTAGCCTTGATAAAATTGATATAGATTATGGTCACCCCACCAAAGTCACCTCAGCAATATACCAGAGGGATTATTCAATTGTGAGCCAAGTGTATTATAGAGGAAAGGACCTGCAAGAGAATGGTTCCCTGGGAAGTCTTAAATGACAGCTGATGCAGTAAAACTAGGGGCTGGTGGGAATTTTTTGTGTGGTGTTTATTAGATTATTCCGTTGGTCGTCATTTGGATCCGGGTCCTCCTCAGGTTCCCATTTTTTGGGTTATGAAAATACCAAAGGTCTGCAGATTGGAGATAACTTTTGAAAATTCTGCAGAAAATAGAAGATGGTTTAGTACACTATTTTCGTATACTCTAGCAAAAAAGAGGTAGGCAGTTGTCCAAAAGGAGGCGAGTGTTGTATTTAATGTAAGCCGGCCTGCAAAGGTCTGATTCAAGTGAAAAGCATTTTGGTTGTAAATTTCTGCTGGCATAGCTAGGTGAGTCGAAGAATCGTGCCAGCAGCATTTGAAAAAGCAGCAGCAATGAGATTTATTTAGCCAAAATTCAAAATTTACAAAGCGAATTTAATACTCAAAAGTCTTTCTGTTTGCATCCCCGCTTTGCTGTTGTCATCTTTATAATTTATTATTCCTTATTAATGCAATTGCATTATTCTACAAAATATAGATAGGTGTGGGGTCGAATTGCCTTTTAAAGTTGCTACACATCACTCCATTTAAAATAAATCAATGACAATACCTAATGTTCATTGCAATCAACGGAAGGGACAAAGCTGCAGCCGCCTTCGATTATTCTACGTATTTTTGAGTCTTGCTATACTATTTTAAGTTTAACGATACCTTAGCAAGCAAGCAACCATAGAAAAATAGACGGAGCATCCAAAATGCACAGGCTTTTTCTTCTTATAAAATATCATTTATAAACGGAGGAATTGTTCTATGGCGGACCCATCTAGTCATCAAAATATGTTAATAAAGACGAAGATGATGTTCACGTGCCAACAAACATTAGGATCCAAAGCTGGGCAATGTATATGATAAGATTAATTTGCCAAAGGACAAATGTTAACATAATTAGTGCCGAGGGAACCAAGCTTTATATATACGAAATCAATGAAATTTGAGAGTTGAAAAACTTACATGATCTGGCATTTCCAAGTCACCGAAAACGACATTTCCAGTGGAATTATTAATTCTTGAATGCATTTTTTAAATTCGGTTACTAGTTTTCGCCATGTAATTAATCTATATTAGCTGGCTATGTTATCCTGGAGGGCTATTATATTCCTCCCACTCACAGGATAGTACTATGCGAATATTCCGCAATAGTTGTGTACCAATTTGATTATAACTTTTTATTAGGCTCGTATAGAATGTGATGCTTCATTAGGATTAACATGTTTTTTTTTTGGAACGGTGTTCTCTTGAGATACGCGTATTCTTATAATCGCTACATGGGTCATGATGTAATAATTATAAAGAAGAATCAAGATAGAAGTATTTATGCAATAATTTTTTTTTAAGGGATTAGAAGGGTAGGGCTTTGGGTTGCGTAACAGGGTTGAAAAGGTGAGCACTGTAGAATGGCTGGGAACAAGGAGTTCGCCAATGTAACTTTGAATTATAGCATTACCTATAATGTAGGTTGTTAAGAGGAAACGGCATGGCCTTGATGTTGCAGAAGAAAGTTGGTAAGAGTAGCAGCATAGGCCTGGGGTTAGGAATTATACATGGAATTGGAGTTATGATACAGGGTTAGTATAGGGAACAACATGGGTTTGGGGCTGTAATGGAAGGAACAATATTGATTAGGATCCAATAGTCTGGAATTACAATACAAAATTTGTTCGGAACAGTATGAGCATATCACTCAGGGTGCAAGGGTTCGGAGTTACAAAATAGGGTCTGTAAAAAAAGGCTTGGCATTGTGTTGTAAGGAACAATATCAATGAAGGTGAAGGGTTTGAAGTTACAATGTGAGGTTTGTAAAAGGAATATCATAGGCTTGGGGTTGGGGTTGTATTGTAAGGAACAATATTGATCAGGTCACAAGGGTTTGGAGTTACAATATGAAGTTCGTAAAAAGAATGTCATGGGCCTGTGGTTGTGCTATGGTCAGTAAGAGGGTTGACATGGGCTTGACTTTGGTTATTGGGTTAGAAGGACAAATAGAAAATTCTCTCTATGAGTTTGTTTTTATCTAAGTAAGGTAACATTTAAAGCATTGATATATCAATCTTTATCTAAGTAAGGTAACATTTAAAGCATTGATATATCAATCTTTATTGCACAAGACTTCTCAATCTACATTTCAATTATTTTTATTGCATTTGATGGTACTAATGCCGTAGTAGATGTTGACCCTTGCCTGTTCAATTTTGGTTCTTATAAGAGGGCATTTTCTCATGTATGTTTTGATGCTTAAGGTATACAATTGTACATGTTAAAAATAGTGCATAACGATGGGGATTGCTCCACCTCTAATTAATCCTTCGTGGCTTTCTTTGTAGCCATTCTATTATACCGTGTGACGGTGCTTTATGATTATACAACCATTGATTGTCGAAAGTCATGGATAAAACTTCATTCATTCAGGAAATAAATAATCGTACCCTAGTGTTAATTCTAGCAAGGTTTAAAAACTAACCATCAAAATAAATTGATAATTTTCTTCTTATAACTAAAAAAAAATATATAACTAATAAGTATATAAAAAAGTATAACCATTATTTTTTAAAAATTATCTATAAAATATTTGTATATAAATAAAATAAATAATAATATATTTGGAATTATTAATTTCTTTTTATTATATAAGATTTAAAAATTAATTCATGAATTGTGTAAAATGTATAATTATATATATTTTATACTATTTACAAGATATTTATATATATGAAAGTGATGTTTTTTGGATTAAATTGTGTGATTTATTTGCATCGATGTTTTGAATCACTTACAAAAAAGAGTTATAGGAGAAGAATAGGAGATTGCATATCAATGTAGGTTAAAAAAAGATGGGGTGAAGGGAGAGGTATCACACTTACAAAAAAGAGTTATAGGAGAAGGAATAGGAGATTGGATATCAATGTAAGTTAAAAAAAAGATGGGGTGAAGGGAGAGGTATCACACTTACAAAAAAGAGTTATAGGAGAATAGAATAGGAGATTGCATATCAATGTAAGTTAAAAAAAGATGGGGTGAAGGGAGAGGTATCACACTTACAAAAAAGAGTTACAGGGGAATAATAGGAGATTGCATATCAATGCAAGTTACAAAAAGATAGGGTGAAGGGAGAGGTTGCACAAGAATCAAGATTACAAATTTTTAATGATTGGATAGAAGTTGGAGGAAAATATCTAAGTTGAAAAATAAAAAAGAGACATTATATTATTATAGCTTCTAAAAAGAATTACAATTTTTTAATAATTATTATTAAACATGTATTAAAAGAAAATAGATAAAAAAAAAACAAAGAAATAATCAAATAAAAAGGTTAAAAAAACTTATATATTAATAACTCTCAAAAGATAACCTATATATATAATTATATTATCATATAAAAATCTTTATATAAATAGGATAAATATATTACCTTAGCTTATTGAATTCTATTTCTAATTAGCAAACTATCTTCTTTATTTAAAAAAGCACTCTCTTTTAATATATAATTATATAATTATGTAAAGAAATGTGATAATCTATTTTATTAAAATAGTTTATCTTAGATCTTGTATAAACTTAAAAACTTATGACTCAATTAAGAGACTTCTAGACAATAAAAAATTTATTAGAAAATAGATAATAAATAATATGAAAAAATCTAAATTATTAGAAAAAGTAAGATACTTCTATAAAGGTATAGCTTATAAAAATATAATAAGTTATACTATAATAATATAAAAATAATAAAACAAAATAAAAGAACTAAAGAATACAATATATCTTTATGTATATAAAAGAAGAAAAAATATCAACAAAATTATAGAAAGAAATCTTTGTATTTAAGATATCATGGATATAGAAAAAGAAATAAAAATGGATACTTAATAAGATAAAAATAAATATATTTGTATCATCCACATATCTTTATTTATCAAAGAAATAAAGATATCTATTGTAAAGAATTAACCCAATACATCTTTATCTACATTGACATAACCAAACAAAGTTTTTCATTGTAAATCTTAATATTGATACATGTTTAATATTATAATGCATCTCTTTCCCATTCCACTTGACTTGAGTCAAATATTTCATTTTTCTTATTATCCATGAACTTTATTAATTGTTAAAATTTGTAAATTTTACATCACCTAATATTTAATTCCTACAAATTAATAATCAAGTTGACCTCCCATATACAAATGTAAAGTGAGTAGTTATTGGAAGGTCATTGGTTTGAATAATACTAACAAACGACTTATTATGCACAATATTTATTCGCATCCATATATAACTATTTATTACATATTTCTAAGTTATGTTACTAGAACAATATATATGAGAAAATTATAATTATATATATATATATATATAATTGAAATAAGAATTTGTTAATATTTGTAGGCTTGCCTTTTAAAAAAAATTGATTCTATCATAAAATTAAGATATATCTTGACATGACTTCATATCATAGTTAAATAAGTTATTTAATTTGAAGAGGATGGATTATATAATATTTGAGAATCACATGATTTAAAATATAAAAATAAAAAATGGATTAATTTTTACTAGCTTAACCTATGGTAATATTTTTATTGATCTTATCATCTCTATAGTATAATAAAGAATATTCTTTCTATTGAATAGATAAAACTTCTTTATAATTAACCCAAAAAGCATTACATAATCGTATATCAATTTATAAGGTTATTGGTGTTGAATTGCATAGGCTTGAAGATAATCAATATTAAGTAGAATACAATTGACTCAATTGATTTACAAGATTAACAAAACCTTTTTATCTAGAAATAAAGATTCATAAATATATGCTTCAATTAACTATAAGACTTAACCTATTACAAGAACAATACATGCTAATATTTGCAACACCAATTACTATTGTAGATACATTGAATAGATAGTATTTAATTAGTCTAACCTAATGTTACATCTAATATGGTAATTTTCTATTTAATTACTTCAATTTCCACCTCACATGGATAATTAAAGAATAATATTTTGTTATTTAATTTACCTATATTCCTTACACCATCCCAAAATGAATGCATTTTTCTCCCAATTTTTATGTTGACTTCGTTGCAATAAATTATGATTTTTAGTAAATGCAATCTTAATCATTCATCTTAAACAAATTAAATCCAAAAGCCTCATTTTCTCTTTAATCCTAAAATGCGTTCTCATTGAATCTCCACTATGAATCTCATCCTTTCCATTCTCCATACCAAAAATCTATTATTGATACATCATCCTATGCAAATCAATCAACCATCTTTAACAAATACATGCTACAAAGATTTTGAACAACCCTATCCTATCTATTGAACAACTCTATTTACAATAGTAAAATTTGATAATATTTTATTTTTGTTAACTTATATTTTTATTATACTTAATCTTAAAGTGAATATTATAATTCAATTTATTTTGTATTCACAACTATATTTATTTGTCACAAAACATTTAATCTAATTCTAAAACTATTAGATCTTTACCTACTCAATTATCTTTTAATTTTTTAAAATAAAATCAATCATCTAGCAATTCTTGGAAATATGGATTTTAAAAATTTCTTATTAGCTTACTAACTTTCTCAAAGTTGATAAAGTGGCATGGGAGGGATGTCATTTGGAGGGTTCATCTCGATTTCCAATGCCATAACTATGAAGCTTAAGGAGGAGACAAAAGAAGAAATAAATGACATTGTTGCTGAGCTTTCCGCTCGTGGGGTGATTTGTCGGTTTAGGGGTTTTTGGCCTAGCCTCCCTCAGTTGCATTCCTGGATCACCTCTGAATGGGAGCCTTTGATTTCCGGTAAAGTTCATATTTTCCCCATGGCTAAGGGGTTTTTTGTAGCTAAGTTTGATAATGCTCAAGACAAAAATATAATATTATGTGATAACTTTTTTACTTGGGAGGAAAAATATTTGTTGATGATTAAGCCCTGACACTCAGATTTCAACCCTACTTATGAAACTTTTAACAAGATCCTGATTTGGGTTCGGTTGCCTAATCTTCCCCTCCACCTCTGAAGTGACTCTCTTCTGGAGGATGTGGGTGAAGCCCTTGGTGATTTTTTGTTGGTGGATGATGAATCTTCTGACATTTTTCATTCCATCTTTGCCCGTATACTAGTTGAAATTGATGTTTCAAAAGGATTGCCTGCGAAGGTTTTACTTAAATCTTCTAAGGGTTCCTAGATCCAATCTTTGGATTATGAAGGATCCCCTTCTGGTGTAGAAGGTGTTTTAAAAACATGACATGTTGCAACACAATGCGGATTTGAGAAAAAAGCTAAGAAGGCTACTTGGTGGAATGGTGCTTCACAACAACATTATACAGTTGAGAAGAAATCTGATCAACATAGGAGTTTTTCTAAGGTGGTTGCTTCTAAATCACAGGGTCTTGGGGCATCCCCTTCGGATGTCTCAAATGGTGGGGCTGCTGTGGCTACCCCTATTGAGCAAGTGACTAGGTCTCAGGCGGCCAGTCCTGGTGATAGCGCCACGACTTCCATGTCTGGTGGCTCTAAAGATAAGTCTTTGCCTGCACAAAGGAATAACAATGAAATCTCTAAGACTGTGGCGACAGGCATTCATCTTCAGGATAATAGTGAGCTGGCCTAGCTTGATAAGGCAACACAAGTGGAAGGTTGGATTACTGTAAAGGGCAAGAAAGCAAAAATCTCTAGGCCTTATTTTGATGACTCCACTCCCACAAGAATAGTGCTAAATGTAAATCTTGAAGGGTCTTGTTTGGGAGCTGATTTTTTGGCTGTTTGTAGGCTGTCTTTTCTGCAGCCTTGTTCTTGTTTGTAAAGGGTTTCAGGTCCCTTCAAAACCTATTTTTACCTATATCAAAAACTTATTAACAAGCAACTCATGGTTTGGTTCAATTTTGGTAAAAATTACTTGAATAGAATTACAAACTTTAATCTCTTTAATGAGAAAAATACAAACAACATTAAATGTTTAGTTTGACTCACTCATTAAGTTATCAATGGTATGGTCTTTTTGGTATTTGCTTCCACCTTAAAATCAATAAAACTTTCATTTCATATAAATAAGTAAACTATTGGGTCTTAATAAATTATTTAAATTTTTTAAAAAAAATCAAATTTTCAACAAGAAATATCTGCATGTTTCATGTTCAAATTTAGTCTTACAAGTATGTATATAAGCACAAACACAAATATCAATATCTACTAATATATTCCCACAATCATCCTTCACAAAGAAGGATATCAAAAGTTTGACCACCAAAACATCTAGGCTTGTAGATGAAGATCACATTCAAGATGTACTAGGATGCTTTGGTATAGGTCTTCTTGACAAAAGGATATACAAGGAAGCTAGTGTGTGGGGTTTCTATATAGCATATAAAAGAACCACCAACCTTACCAACAATATTTCAACTCAAAAGAGTTTTCAAAGGCATTTCTCAAAAAAGAAAAGATTCTCAACAAGAAATATATACAAGCTTCATCTTAAAATTAAGAGCCTTACAAGTATACACAAAGATCTATATCTACTAACATCTTCCCTACACCACCCTTCACAAAAAAAAGGACATCAAAAGTTTGGCCATCAAGGAATCTAGGCTTGCAAATGTAGATCACATTCAAGATGCACTGTGGTGCTAACAAAGTTATTCTTGATAAATGGGTAAATAAGAAGCGTGTATGGTTTTATAGAGCAAATAGAAGAATCACCAACCATACCAAGAACATTTCAACTCAATTATTTCTATAACCAATCCAAAGGCATTTCTAGCCTACATTCAAGGAATATCTAATAAACTAGATAGAATATTGAGAAGATATGACATCAACCAATCACGATACCTCAAAAAAAAAAAAATTATTTTTGACAACTAAGGGCTTACTTTATCCAAAATAGTAAATTAAATCAATTTTTTTGTATGCATTAACTTTTTTATTATGTGTCATGTACATTGAGTTGATAAAATTGACTAAATTTAGAAAATGTCCCTCATGAGATTAAGTGATTTTGATCATCTACACAAACTTTTCAAATTTATTGATTTAACTTATTATCATTACAAGTTGAGGTTGCCTTAATGTCTTTACTTTATGTGAATGTTGACAGATGAATTGGATCAAACATAGTCCTAGGTGTATCTAGGTCTATTGGATGTTGAGTCATGGACAAAGGGTATGAGGAAAACTAGAGAAAAACAATGTGACAAGAGAACTCATGGTATATTGGGTATTATGAAATTATTTTTTCCAAAATTCCAAAATTGTACATACTATCTCAAATTACTTAGAGAAGTATAGATGTGGTCAAATTGATGTCTATTAATTATCTTAAGCATAGATCACTATCTATTTAATATACTTTAGAGTGGGTATACTCAAAGTGGTTGGAGTCAAAAGATCTTACACATGGGATCCTTACCTGGTAAACAAACAATACTCTCTTCAAAGCAATGACATGATTTGAGAAGATAAAAAAAAAAGAGTTATCCTAGATGGAAATAAGAAACAACCTTATAAGTAGGTTCATCTATACCTCTTTAGTAGAGGAAGGAAAATATCATAGTACATTTTGGGTGGTCTTATTGTTTTCATGGTACTTGTAGTGTTTTCTTCTTGGTTATATTAAGTTACATTTAATAGGGAAGTTAAACATCAAGGAATATGCCCGAATATAATTTAACCATTGTATCAAATAAGGTTTTGTAGGAGCCTTAAGAAAAGGGGGAGAATTTCTAAAGGAGTCACAATAAAGATAACTAAATAAAAAAACTATAGCATGCTTATGAAAATGGAATAACTCAAAGAATGATGAATATTAACATTATTAAGGGAGGGGGTGATGCAAAAAATTGAGTCTATTTTTCAAATTTAGACCATTAGGGTCATAAGTGGAACTTTGTTGTAAGGAAAATAACAAAGGTCAAATGGAGTCAAAGCTGAATAGTTTTACATATTCATGTTCCTCTTAGAAAGCACTATGCAATTTAAAAAAAATTGGTTTCAAGTCTATATGAGGAATTTATAACTTCGAGAAGTAGTTGAAATGACAACTTGCTACCAAAGTTGGCAAGACATTTTTTACTCACATAAATGATGTTTGAGTAAATTTAGTAACTTCTATTGGTAGCATAAACATTTTGTGGTAAAATTGACATCATACATGCTCCAAAACATAAAACAATTGTACAAAAGACAAGGCCACATTTTACTCCAAAAATGCCTTCAAAAGTGACTTTGGTGTCCAAAGCATGTGACACATTGGTTTCACTTCCTCTTGGTCTTCTATTTGGTTGGAGGAAGGTTTTAATAGGGGTTTCCTCTAATGAACCTTAGTTGAATATTTATGTAATAACACTTAGATCTAAAATGTTGTATTGATTTTCAACCAAAATGACTAAGTCTAAGAACCCAAACACACATTCATATAAATTTGCTCATATAAACTAGCTAGAACAATTTATTTCATTCAATGATTACGAGGATTGGTTTCTTCAATTGCATGATGATAATAAAGGTTATAGTGATCACAAATAGATTTAGAATGTTGAAAGCCCAAACACTAAAATACACTAAGCTTGAAGTGTAGACGCAACCTCCATGTAAAGTTGCCCTCAAGAATTCAAAGGGGTTTTGTTCTCCATTCTTTAGGAAACCAATGGGGTTTCATCCATTGATCTCCAAAACTTGAGTTTTTGCCCTTAGATCAGGTGAACACAAGTGCTCAACTCTACAATTAAGAGTTTGTTTATATAACGCTCAAAGGTTATCCAAATTGATGAAATTTTCTGCCTTATATAAAGATTGGAGGCTTAGTGTGGGCCCACTTGTCTTGAGTGCCATTATAAAGCGTCTTACCATTTTATATTCAAATTTGGGCCCATTAATGGGATCCTTAGTTGACCCTAATGAATGGTGAATTCTTTTGTTCTAATAGTGGAGTTATATGAAAGAGCATACCTTAAGGTAGGGGTCCAAGGAAACAATTTCTAGCAAATCTAACAAAGAATAGTCACGAGGTCTAATGCCGAAAGTTCAAGACCTTGTGTGCTTTAAGGGTGCAATATTGGGTGGGCCTAGGGATTCACATACCTGAAGGATGTAATGGTTGGAGGGTGTTGGGACTAGGGATTCACAATATTGAGTGCACAAGGAAGTGAAATTCTCTGAGTCCTCAAATCAAAAGGGAGTGGGAGGCTACAGATTGAGGTTCTAGGATATTTGACACTTGCCAGGAAGTAAAGAATGGAAGAAAGGTATTGAGAAAGTCCTAAATCCCACCTAAGGCTAGAAAGTGACTCAACATCCTCATAGGGTAAGGGACATTATGTTTCCACACCTAATTCTAAGTGATGTTGGACACAATCTATTGTGGAGACTTAGCAAATGTATGTTGCAAGTCTATTTCATATTCCTCATATGTTTTGATGGTTACTGTCTAGCCTATCATCATAACACTGGTTCTTCTAAGTCAATGCAATTTGCAAGTTCAAAGAGTTGGTAGTTACCATGAAGACGCTCTCCTATTAACACATGTGGCATTTAGTCCACTTGCAAATGTTGTCATATGAGGAGTTACACTCAATCTTTGTACAATGTTTTGGTCATTCATGGATTTCTCCATGAATATTTGTTTATTGCTATTTGTATTTGAGTTGCAATGTTTGTTTATTCCACATTTGGCTACTTAGTTCTCTATTTTGTTGTGTTTATCTTTGCATGTCAACATCCATTGTGGATGATAGGAATGGTTGGGGGCGGGTCTAAGCATTTTATGCATGAAATATTCATCCTAGTTTATGGATCAAGGGTATATGTCAAAGAAGAAGAATATGGCAAGATTAGAGTATGCTAATAATTCTAATATGTAGATTATAAGAGGTGTATGGAATTAGGAAGAACAATCTTATCAACATCTTCAACATCCTTCTTATCTCCATAGGCTTGAGTACATGACTCAATGGGCTTGAGGGGAGCAAAATGATTACCCTCAAAACATATATTAAGGCAATTTTTGATAGAACACAACATTGGATCAAGGGTAAAAGCAAGAAGTTGGGTACACGAAGAGGGGAAGTTTCAGCCAAAAAAAAAAAACTCGCAGAAAACGCATATGCGTTATTAAAAAAACGCATATGCGTTATGCTTTGGGTACCCGAGCCTTAAAAAACGCGTACGCGTTCCGTTTCTAAAATGTATTTATTTTTTAAATAATCAAGAAAATAAAGAACGCATATGTGTTTTATAACGCGTACGCATTTTTAAAATTCAAAATTTCCAAACCATATGCTGCTTTGGTTTTAGGCTCGGGAAAGGCTTGGCAATCCGAGCCTTAGCCTTTGACCTGTAACTAAAAAACTAAGACAAATTGAAGAATGTCCAACTTTGACAATATGACTGATGGATTTTTTTAAGATTCATTGTGTAAATGCCTCAAATTTTCAGTCCAAGTGTGACAAATTCTAAAAACAACAAAAACACTTCCACTTTTTGAGCTTTTGTGTACCCAACTTCTTGCACCAGCCTTCAACAAGAAAGTACATGCTGATTTTATAAGATATAACTTTGGATTAATCCTTAGAGTGTAGTAAAGTAAAAAATATGAGCATACATATTCCTAAATCTTATTTTTATATGCATTCTATAGTTTTTGTAAAATGAATTAATTCATATGGAGAATTTGCATATGTTTGAGACCATAAAATCAATCATTTCTTTAACTTCAAAAATTGCTTCTATTATGATATTTCTTTGCATATAAGAGTTTATATGAAATTGTAGATTAATTGACAAATCTATATGAAAATTAGCAAAGATATATTTTTTAATTCTAATTTATTTTAATAAGGAATAAGATAAAGTATACCTAAATAAAGATGTCATCTTAAGTTTATTATTAATAAATAATTATTATGTATTTATTTAAATAAATACTTACGGTATTCCTTGTATGACTTCAATTTCATAATAAATAGAAGTTACATGGTGGGGTATAATTCATTGGTCCCCTTAATTTATGTGTTACTTTTGGCTCATATTTGTCTAAATAATATAAATGTTATTTTTCAATTATTTATAAGAATTTACTTTTTAGTAAAACATAAAAATATTTTTATTTAGTTAGAAATAATATATTTGCTACTTGAACATATGAAGTTATTTTAAAAATATTAACTACATCGTAAGTGGCTAGGGTGTTAGCCATTTATCGTATAGTCATTTTTTCGAAGATAGTGAATGCAATAATTCAAGTTTTCATTAAGATAAGTTAGTCTTGAAGGGACCATAGATGCTCTACATTAGATAGAACAACTCAGATCCTACACAACAAGTTCCTCAATGGGGCAAACAATACAATCGCACCCAAGTTTCCAAGCAAGACCTAACACAACTTCAACCAAGTTGCCAAGCACAAAACAATACCCATAAATCCAACCTAAACAATGTATGTAGACACCTAAAAATGGTTAATGCATTCTCTTATCATTTCATCATTATCCTTATCATTTCTTCTATCTATATTAATAACATTTTCCTAGAAGGCCTCAATGCCATTATCAACCCCAAAAACAAGACATTTATTGCCAATAATGCACATAAATGTCTAATGAAAGAGCATTCTTTCAACCTAGGATAGAGTGATGAAATAATAGTCATCGTTTGCCCTAGTGAGAGCTTTTCGCCACCAAAAAAATTATTTCCAACCTTTCTGTTCACATCTACAAAGGAAAGCCATTTGGGAGATTAAAGCTCTACCCATACTCCCAACAACAACGAACCCTCATAGCTTGGAGAAACATGCACCGCAAACCCACAAGCAACACCACCCATCCATAGCAAATCCATTTTCTACAAGGGTAATCCCACAATAATGAGTCCCACTTTTCAGTCAAAGTAGGATATTGAAATCAACATTTTTAACTAAATCTTCACTTTATGAGGCCTATAGCAACTAAACCATTAAGAATTTGAAGATGATACAAACTAGTGATTTGTGTGCAAATTCTAAATATATTTTTTGAACTTTTTTGAAATAAATTGTGAATTTTTTTACGTAACTTTTAATAATTTATTTTTTAATAGTAAACAACAATTTTAAAAAGTGACATTTATGTCATAATGCATAACTTTATTTCTAGAAAGAATAAAATCCTAATTTTTAAAATATAGATTTATAACATTAATATCTAGTGCATGAATTTTTTCACAATTTTTTATTGCATATTTATTTTTAATTAATTTTTGAAGTCAAAGTAATTATAATTTGGACATAGGTGTATGTCGTGACACATAACTTGTTTTGTCTATATCAAAATTCAATTTATTTATTTTGTTGAAAAAAGAACATCAATACCTGTGCACAAATATTTTTTGGATTTTTTTTAGTATTTTACTATTTTTCCATGTGTAGAACAATTAACTTGATGTTCGGTGAAAAGCCTATGTTTTATAAAAATTAGAAAATAAATATATAATAAAACAAAAATATATTAAAATTATACTTGTTGGAAAGCTCGTTTCAAGGACTACTATCTACAAATTATATTGTCAAGTTAATTCTATTTGAAGGTCCAACTTGAAGTTTGAAACTAGAATTTTTGAGAAAAATTTGAAGCAAACATTAGAAGTGTCTACCTAAGGCCTGTACCTTCATTCAAAGATATTCAAGGACTTTCATTCAAAGGTACGTCATTACCACAAAAAGAAAATGTAAAAAAACCTTCGAACGAAGGTAATTTCCAAAAATGAAAAAAAGGGACCTTTGAATGAAGGCCCCTTTTATTCCTTTTTCTAGAAATTTTCATAAAAAGAATTCCATTTTTGGAAATTACCTTCGTTTGAAGTTTTTTTACATTTTCAACCTTTGATCAAAGGTACTTTTTGGCTTACCTTCAAACAAAGGTGTTTTAAGTTTTTACTTGCATTTGAGATTGAAAATTTGATGTCCCATGTTTGGGACCCATTATTGTGGGATGACCCACAATATGCAATGCATTGCAAGGGACAAAAGGTTGAACATCATGAAGAGAAAATATAGGGTTTTCGATACATACATGTGATTTCCATCATAGTACAAAAGTGATTTCTAATGTAATAATTCAAGTTACATCAATTATTATAATTAATATTAATTAATAATTCTTGATAGATCCTTTATAACTAAATTTTTAACCAAATAAAAATAAAATATCATATACCATCACATCAAAAAATATTTATGCAAGTAATTGAAAACAATCATATCATTTAAATTATTGCGGTCCAATAAAATAATAAATAATCAATGAGATAATTGACCAATTTTTAAATAGTTATAACAATGACACCCACCAAATTTTATGGTTCACAATATAATAATTTTTATTTATTATGAAAGTGGAGAAATAATAAATGCCATAAAATTTTGTTTAAATAATAAATAGAAATTATGCATTAAAAATAACCATAGGATGACAAATTCAACCACTTGTTTAAAAACATTATGTTATTTCTTATTAAGAGTAATTCAAAAGACTTGTAGAAGAATACATTTTGCACCAACCATATAATTTAAGAGGAAAAACAAATTGTATAGCCTAGAATATATAAAATTTATAAATTTCTATAAAAAAATTATTTAATTTACAACTATAAAATATTACAAAAAAAGTTGAGGACTACATGTAAAATTTATGTTTCATTCTTCTTATAATTTTATATATGTAATGCCAAATGTTTCCCCCTCTTAGTAAGGCTCCTACAAAGCCATCTTTAATAGAATAACCAAACTATATTTCCAAATCATTTGAAATTTAACTTCCCTCTCAAATGTAACTTCATATAAAAAAGAAGATGAAATCTAAATCATAACAACAAGACCAAATTTGTTGCTTCTTCGTGACCTAGGGCTTTGGGAGTCAAATTAGTCCCCTCAAGTTATGGGGTTGTCTAGTCCTTGTTGTTCTACAACTGTTGGTCAATTGTTTCTGTATGTGGCCTGTTTGGCCTATTTTGCCGAGCCCTAGTGGCTCCTGTTTGTTTTTATCCTAGTTCATGTTCTAGTTTGAAATAGCTTCTTTTTGGCCTTGTGGGCTTTCAGTGTGAAGGATACAACACCCTGTAAATGTTGCTTATCTTATCAAAAACAATAAGACCACTTTAGATATACCATGAGATCTTCCCTTGTTCCTCTTAAGATCCAAGATGACTTATTTATAAAGGTTGAGAAGAATAATGCATTCCACTATTTTATTTGTTATATTCTTCTTAAAAGTACAAATTTAATAGGTAGCAAAAATTCAAAGAATGGTGCTCTTGTTTACTACAACATGAGCACCTAGAGCCATTTCAAATCTCTCCTTCTTGCTACCTAGTCTTCATCCATTGATGTGCATGAGGGTGACTTTCTTGTGCCTTCTATGGCAAGGGATCCACCTTTTGCTACTCAAGGCGTTTTAGAGGCCTTAATACTCCTTAAACGTACCCTCCTTTGCTTATGCTAAATGTTTTGTCACAACCTGGGGATGTCGAGTCTCCTTTGGTATCTCGTTCAATGGCACGAAGCTTAGTATCTATTGATGTCGGTTGCCCTCCTCATATTTCTCCTACGGATGTAGTTGGCCTAAAATTTAATTATAATAGCACTATTATTGTTTCATCAAATCTTTGACCCACTATTGGTGTTACAAAGTCTATCGATACATGCTTTGTTTAGACAATTGCATGATGGAGCCTTTCATGATGTTTTCCTCTAAATATTTTGGGATGGCATTGGGATTGGTTTGGATTCAACTAGAGCCCTACAAGTTTCCACACAGGTGACAATTGGTTCTCTTGGTTGTCATATTACTGATGGCAAGAAGGATATTGCTTCGAGGTTTGATTGTCAACATTCATATGCTAACATTGTTGGTTATGGGATTCTTCATCCTCCACGAGCTAATTGTCTTGCCTTCTCTATGCACAATCCTCCCCTATGGTGGTTTGTGGTCAAGATGTTCTAGAAAATGAAGACTTTTATTTGTGTAGGGATATGGTTTGCAAGTTCAACAATTTTGGCCTTCCCTTCCTAATCTTCATAATTGGGTCTTGGGCTCTTAAAGGCCTAATGTTGAAGGAAAGATCAAGCTTCCCTTGTGTCAAGGGATTCTTCATTGTCTTATGATTTTTCAAAGGACAAGGGCTTTGTGTTTGATGGTGGGTTGTGGTTGTCTTAGTCAAGCCTTGGTCTCTTTCCTTCAACCCCTTTTTGAACCTTTTGACATCAAACTTGTGTTGATTCACCTATTGAGTCTTCCACTAAGATTTTGCACAGATTCCTGCCATGTGGCCATAGACAACTCAATTGGGTGTTTCTTGAAGGTTAACTCTACCACTTCTTGCATGGGTCACTCTACCTTCACTCATTTTAGTGGATATTAGCATCTCCAAGCCTCTTCATGAGGACATGGTTTTGATGGTAGGTGATATGCCTTGGACTCAACCACTTGACTATGAGGGTTTCCCCTTACAATGTAGAAGATAATTTACCATTGGCCGCCTAACTGTTCCTAACTATTGATTGTTCACTCTCCTGATGTAAAGACACAACAATGTGGTGGGAAAATGATTACAATGATCACTTGACTATTCATGCCTCTAAATATTTGGTTGATTACCCCTCTATGGATGATGTGTCTTCTCAAGATATTGGTTCTTAGGTGCCTAACACAACTCTAACAAATTCTTCCCCTACTACTATATCAACTCCCATTGAAGAGTCCCATCTGCCTCCCAATTTGGTTACTTAGTCCACCATGCCTTTGGCTTCAGTTTAACTTCAACCCACTCATGTGATGGCAATTCAATGTTCAACTTCTCTACCTTATCATTCCATTGTTCCTTCTACACACATTAATGGGCCCTCTATGGAGGAATCTTCACCCACTTCTCCTTGTTCTATAAACTTAGATGATAATATTTCATGGTGTCATGCCCCACCGAAATGCCCAGATCGTTGCATATTAAATCATTGGCTAGGCAATATCATAAAAGGGAGCACCAATGAAAGAGTATAATTAAAATTAAATTATGTTTTCCGGTAGCAATAGTGAAAGGTGGTGACTCTTTCACCAATAAGGTATAAAGGAGGGATCATTCCATGAGAAGGGAGGAAGAAAACACTTGCGAATAAATATTATGTGACTCCTAATCAATCATCAAATATTATGAGATCATTTCCTTGTGGAGAAATCATCAAATGGGGAAGAATCAATCAATTTGGAAATAAATTATTATTCTCAATAGGAAATAATTAAGGGTGGTGACTCATTTATTGTGAACCATGGTGACTCCTTCAAAAAATGGATATAATGGGAAAATTAGTTCAATGGTATTCAATCAACAATCATCATTCATGTATCCATCAAGAAATCAAGCAATCAAAATATCAAAAAGATCAATCAAGCAAACAACCATAAGTTTATCAATACATCAAGCAATCAGTCTTGAATTTGAGGAAGTGTCTTGCAAATAGGGAGGACAAAAACCCTCCAAGTTCACGAGAGACTAAGGACAAAAACCTTTATTTATCTTATCCAGTTTGGACGAAAACCCAAATCTTGATCAAGGAGGACAAAAACCCTCCAAGGTGGACTAAGAGTTTTAAGGACGAAAGCCCTTGAATACTCTTGCCAAGTTAAGGACAACAACCCTCGATATTGCCACTATTGAGTTAGGGACGAAAACCTCTAATTCAACTGATTTGAAAGTACTTCCAAATAATTTCAAGTAATAATTTACTTTCAAACTTATGAATTATTAATTTGAATATTATAATATATTCGTGATATTTGACAAAGTCATTATCATCATAGTTTGAAGGAGAATTATCACATAAACTCAAGATAAGTTATGTTTTCAAAATTATTCCATAAGTTATAAATCTAAGTATTATAATAAAATTTCATCATTTTGGATAAAGTTATATTTATAAATAGAATACAAATTTTCATTGTAAGTTGGAATTATTGTTTCAAGGCGAAAATCAAGAATGTTCAAAAAAGGGACATTACATGTGGACTATTGTACAAAGACAAACAAAAAGTCTTCTCAAATCTATCTCCCAATCTCATACTAGAGTGAAGGGTGTGAGATTAAACAGGGTTGAATCTAGCATTGTTTAATCTAGGCCCCAAGGTCCCAAGTTATTTCTTCTTTAATTGTTATTTTGTGTGGTAGCTGAGTTGCAATTGTGTTTGTTGGGTTTTATTGGTATATCCCATATCTCATGGAACTTGCTCTATCTACCTTTTGGCTACTCTATTGTGCAAGGGTTCAAGCCCTTTCAATCCAACTTTTATCAATATCAAAAAAATTGAGTCACCATTGGTATGCTAGGGCTAAGCTAATGCTACATTCATCAAAATAGGCTAGGTATAATGTGTTTAGAAGAGAGGGTGTTAGATTTAGTTGTCATGATCAAAATAGATTTTCAAAGGCAGCAAATGATAACAACACCAAATTGAGATTTCAAGCAAACTTTTTGTTTTTAATTTGATTTTAGGTAAAATTCATTTTGTTTAGATAAGTTGGCCATGTTTTAGCTTCAAAATGTGGCCTCCAAATTCTTTTTGTTTTTAATTTGATTTCATCAATTTTTGTTTGATCCTTAGTGGCAAACCATGCTTCAATTGTCTCTTTTGAGTGATCTATTGTTATCAAGGAGATTGAGTTTTTGGTTCAATCTTAGGCTTGGGAAACCTAGAGTTTGGTGTCTAGTCTCTTTTTTCTCCCAAAAGGTTTCTTTACTACCTAAATCTTCTCTTAGTTGGCTTAACAAGTTGGCATCAATGTCCGTTCAATTTAAGGAATGGAATCATTGGAATATTGCCCTTCAACCTTAGGTCCCTAGTTTTTCTAGTTCCTCTTCTCCTTCAAAGTTGTTGGTTAGGTTGTAGGGCCTCTATTTAGGGTTTTGGGGTAGAGATTGTTTAGAAGCCATTTGTTGGAAATATTGTTGTCATTGATGTCAAAGAAGATACAAGCATAATTACTGTCACGTGAGGAAATTGCATGCCCTAATATGCAACAATGGTGGTTTAAATGTGTGAAGGCAATCTTAGGTCCCTAGTTTTTCTAGTTCCTCTTCTCCTTCGAAGTTGTTGGCTAGGTTGTAGGGCCTCCATTTAGATTTTTGGGGTAGAGATTGTCTAGAAGCCATTTGTTGGAAATATTGTTGTCATTGATGTCAAAAAAGAGAAGAGCTTAATCATTGTCAAGTGAGGAAATTACATGCCCTAATATGCAACAATGGGGGTTTAAATATGTGAAGGCCAAAAGCCACTAATCACTCCTTTCAATGTAATCACTAAGATAAAAAAGGTGGCCGAATCTCATTTAAGGCAGCATTGGAATTATTAAATAGGTCGACCCCCCTTGGGAAAATTTAATTTAATATTAATTGGAGTCTCTTTGAAATGGGCTGACCCTTTTGGTGTAGTCACCCCTCTTGGGGGAATTAAAATAAATTTATCATTTTCAAATGAGGTCGACCCCTTTAGAAAAATCACCTCCCTACATGAAGAGGTATAAAAGGAAGATGAAATGAGAGTAAGGAAAAAAATTAATAAATGTTATATCATTCCAATACAAGTAGATTTTGAAGAAGAGAATATATGTGAAAAAGGTTGCAAGTAGATTTGATGAAGATGATTCAAAAGATCATCCATTAAAGAAGCAATATTCAAGAGGGTAAATTTTTTGTTCATTTGGAGGTTGGTGCCTCTCAATAGAAGAGATTGGTGTCTCTTGCTAAGTTGGTGCTTAGTAGTGGGGATTGGTGTCTCCAGTGGGTTGGTGCCTACAAAGATTTGTAGGAGAATTTTATCTTTGGCTGGATTTGGACAGTAGATCCAAGCAGTCTTTTTCTTCATGGTTTTCTCCCAAAAGGGTTTCCACGTAAATCTTATGTCTCTTAATTGTTAGATCTTATGTGATTTCTATTATTGTGATTGTTGGATTTTAAATAAGTAAAAGTTTATCTTCTATTGATTCACACCACCCTCCCTCCCCCTCAGCCTGTAAGTGTGTGCACAAATCACAATCTAGGCGACTTGAAGAAACTAGATATGAAATCTATAAAAATAACACACAATGTATGCTAGAATCAAGATTGTTGGAGATTTGAATCTCCTTCCCAAGCACATCATCCTTTTGCTCCCATCTAGCGCATATGTTGAAGAGATTGATTATGAGGGTGTTCCTTTCAAGTGTTTTATCTTCCACAAGATTGGCCAAACACAAAGTATGTAGAAGCCATGCACTTAGTGGAGGTTCTAGGGTCTCTTTGTTAAAATTACATTTGGAAGAAGCAAGAGGTCTAAAAAATTAGGAAAAAAAAAAAAAAACATCTTCATAATATGAATGGCTTTTTCTTTTGACTCTTTTCTTGATCTAGAAATCGTTTTGGAGGCTAACTTTGTAAGTCTCCTAGTGTGGAGGTGGTTTCTCAATGTTGAGAGTGACCCCAAACTTTTACCATAAATTTTGACACAATTCTCTTTCCCCTTCGACTATTCAAAGTTCTCATGTGTCCCTTATAACTATGTTGGATCAACGTTTCAACTCTTTTGAGGTCAATGAATGCTCATCTTCAATGAGGGTTGATTATAAGGCAATCTAGTTTTTAAATTGCTTAGATGTGTAGGAATCTTTGGAGGCAATAGGTGACATTTCTAGTGTTAAGTTTTACTAGCTGCTCCTTTGAAGGGTGGGAAGAAGAAATAAGGCAAAAAGATCAAGGTTGAAAAGTTGGATTCTACTCAAATCGGATAAGTTGCTTACAAGATGGACCATGGTTTTTTGTTAGCAATTTTTTTTCTTAATGACAAAGGAGGAAGGTCGCTCCAAGGGAGCAATGCGAGTATTTTCTTAGAATGTTAGGGACTTGAATGCCCCTAACAAAAGACAACTAGTGAAACACCTAGGTTTGTGTAGATTTAATGTACTTTTTCTTCAAGAAATCAAACTTTTGAAAGAAAACTACATTTGTGTAAAGTGGATGTAGTTTTTCTTCAAGAAACTAAACTTATGGAAGCAAATCTACTCGCTTTGTTGTCGACCTCCTGGAATTCTTGGCAAGATATGGTGATGAATGCCTTTGGGGTGTTTGGTGGTTTATGCAAGATAAGTGTCTTGTAGAAGTAGTTGACAATAAAAGCAAGTGAGATGAGATGGAGAAAAATAAGCATCTAGAAGTTGTAACAATAGGTTGCCATTTAATTCAATCATGTGATTCATGTTTTCTTCTAATTATATGTGAAATGGAATTGTGGTTATTATTGAGCAAGTGAAGAGATTAGCAACAAATCCTCTAAGCCTTCTTTCGACATGGTTCTCCACTCCCACAAGAAAAGTGTAAATTGTAAATCTTGATTGGTCTTGGTGTGGAGCTGATCTTTTTTACTAGGCTGTTTGCTGTCTTTTTCTGCAGCCTTGCTCTTTTTGTATTTGGGTTCTGGATCCCTTCAAAATCTGTTTTTCCCTTTATCAAAAACAAATCAAGAGCCTGCATTAGGGGGTTTACCCTAAAGTAAAATTAATTAATCTCGTAGAGAATTCACATATGATCAACTATCAAAAAGTTATATCGAAGCTTCCTTTTTATACAAGTGCAACAAAGAAATGATTTTGGTGGAGGTTCACAATTTATATTCATGAGTTTAAAGAGTGCATGCAAACTTGATTTAGATTTAAATGTTTAAATTGTCATGATTGTAACAACTATTTTGGCTATTCTTCTATGCCATTAGTTGTTCTAAATTGCAAATGGAATAAACCATAAACTATACAAGAAATTCTAACCAATAGTCACTGTATAATGATAGAGGACCCAAGAACTAAATCTACAAATATTTGCAATTTAATCACATTGTTGAGTTCTTCAATTCTAGAACCTTGATGGATTTTATTGTTGCATAGAGATGTAAGATTAGGATATGAGTTTGTATGATATATCAATTCCCTAAGGTAAAACTTGTGCGCTAGGGAATGGGGATATCCCATGAATAGTAGGGTAGGGATAGAACATCCATCCATCACTTTGGGTGCCACCTACAAAGGGGTTTGTCCCTAAGATGACATTGCAGCATGGGTAACATTCTTGGGGACACCCTACCATCCCTAAGATGGTTGACTAACATCCCTTGACCATCCTAGAGACAAGAAGTCATCCCCAAACCATTTAATATCATAAATGTTTGCAAGTTTCTAAGTCCTTATTACCATTTGCTAAGAAGTAGGTGAAATGAAAAGAGAAGAAAATAAATAAAAATATCACTTTTCCACTTCTTCAATTGTGCAACCCTCACCTACAACCCCCATGCCATCTATTACACACCCAATCCTCTGTAACCTTTACACTCTACTCTTCATTTAGTCTTTATATTTTTTTAATATATATATATATATATATATATATATATATATATATATATATATATATATATATATATATATATATATATATATATATATCAGTTGATTTACTTTTTTTTTAACCCTTGAATTTCAACTAGATTATAAGAATTAGTCACTTCAAGTTTGATTTTTCAACCAATGCCTACTTGTTTTTTGCAAATTAAATAAATTGTAAATTTCTACTTTCACCACTTAAGCTCAATACATTTGATAATGCTCTACTTATTACATACCAACTTAAATGGGCAAATAAATGCTTTGGCTTGGGGATTAGGAGTAAAAAAGGGATTGAGTTGTACCAATGATAAGGAGTACATGACATTTGCATCAAACAACGAGTTTGATTAGCCATTGGCACATTGTATTTGTAACACTTTGTATTGCAAACTTGATGAAATCATAAAATAGAGTATCATAATAAAAATATTTGGAATGGTTCAATTGTTTGTTAAATTGCTTATGTAAATAAATTATAGCTTCTTTTACTATTTCTTATTTTAATTTTTCTACTTTAGTCATCATTTTCCTTGCCACCCCCATGTTCAAAAGACTATAAGGAACACTACAGTATATATCTTTTCAATTAACATAAATCACTTGTGGCTGAAGGTACGTTCTCACTATCACCAAATCAAGCCAAAAATATTTTGTTAGTTTTCAACACAAGGGATGCTATCACTTTTTTTCCTTATTTGAATTTTGCACGTGTTCAATGAACACATTAAAGAAAGCAAATAAGTTTGTCCTCAAAGTGTTCCATGGTTTACATCTCTTGCATCACTTGTGCATATTGATTGAAAGTTATATGACAAAGCTACTGTAATACCACTCTGTTTGGATACTTCCTTGGCTACACTATCATACATGCATAAGAAGCAAGAAGCATATGGCCACTGGATTGTGACCTTATACAACCTTACCAAGTGATATTTTCTATTTAAGATTGCCTATGCAAAACTCATGCACACAAAGATGCACAAAAAAAAAAAAATCATGTTTAGCTATGTTTGCATACTCGTAGGACAAGTCTATGGTTAATCAACCAAAAATTCAATGTTTGGCCTTGTTTGAATGTCTTTTTTTTTGTGCCAATATATCTCTTGAGAATTGGTTTACACTATATGTAAGAAAATCTAGTAAAGAAGAGGTTTTTATATTTAATGATGACAAGCAAGGAGATTAAAGCATATATAAGCCTTAAAAGAGGCAATGGATAGATATTTCATATTTTTTTGATATCATATTCCAAGTTTAAGACAAATAAAACCAATTAACCTTAACCAAGACTATAACATAAACAATTTTTAAGACCAAAATATAAGCATTACTGAAGGGATACATCATTTGTAAGATTGCATAGAGTATCACAAAAGCAAGGACATGCATGAAGTAAAGGAATATACAAAACCTTGAAGAGTTTGAAATAAAATGCAACAAACGAACTAATAATTGAAAAGCACAAACCAGCTAAGACACAAGTCAAAGACCTGACATTGATATGCTAGTCACTCTTAACATTGAGTTAATAGCCCTTCTAAAGTTCTTAAGTGTGGATTGATCTAAAAGTAGACTATCATCCCCCCACTATCAAACCACACAATGGCCTAAGCTCACCTAACCCACATGTAATACAATGCTTCAAAGCATGGACTAGCTAGGACTTAGACCCACAACATCCCATCAACATGCAAGGGTACTCTACCACTATGCTAGTGGGCCTTCATAGGTTCGAATAATTTCCTTGTGGCTTGACCTTCCAACACTAATGAGAATCAATGATCATATGAAACAAGCAGCATAGCCTACAAGCAAAAAGGAGAAGCATTGTTTGAAGGTCAATGATTCCCTAAAATTAGATTATAGGAAACAAAAGTCAAATATTCATGATCCAAAAAATAAGGATTATTGGAGAGCCACTTAGGCATTTGTGTAGTGATAGTAGTGACTAGAAAAATACATAATTGAAGTACACAACATCAATGAATTGAAGATTAACATTTGCAACAACCACGTCAATTACCTTTAATAACAAGCACTAGGAACACACTCAAATATTTGCTCTACAAGAATACCTACAAGTATATCATACCTCAATAATGAAAATGTTGGCTGATTTGACATGGTCAACCTCCAATGGTACACAACAAACTGAAATAGAAAACACACAAATAAAATAACACAAATTTCACATATTTATACTCTTAGAGTCAACTTTAAACTAATAATTGTCCACAACATTAGGATCCACAATATTGATCCTCAAGAACGCAATTAAACTATTACCTAACATAATGATATAATGGAAATGTGAAAACATGACCCATATGACATGTAGCCTAAGTACATAATGTATGATAGTGAAGAATAAAAAAAAAAATGTGAAGAAAAGTTCTAAGCCTCTATTTGGGTCTAATGGGTTGTCTTTTAACTTTACACAAGTCTCTCCCCCTTACAATTTCAATCATGGACCCTTAACAACTGGGTCATAAGATTTAGACTTAACTGTTGCACTTTTACAATGACGCCATTAGAAAGTTTTACCAAATGCAAAATTTAGTTTTTTAAAATTAAGAGTCATTTTAGTCTTTGTCAAGTTTGCAACCATAAGCATTCTAAAACAATTGAAAAAACACACTATAAATTGAAGGGATACAAAGTTGAAGAATCAACTTCTGAGAAGAACGAACTTGAACGATATTTCAGTTTTCTCTGGAACATAGCAATAACTATTTCATTCAACAAGAACTAAAAGATACAAAACTAGGCTTTCTTGGGATTTGGCATACATGCTCCACTTTTGGTAAGCTCATAAGTCAATTAGAGAAAGAGTGGAAAGGATATTACCAGGATTTGAGATAAAGAAACAAAATCAACACTTGGAAGAGAGAAGGAAGAAGGCTCCCTCCAATAACACTAAATGACTTTTGTGATTAGGCTTGAGTTGAAAGACCATTATCAAATAGAAATAGAAGATAATAGGTAGATTCAATAATCCAAGCCAATGTTTGACACAATTATTTGGGAAAAGCAGATGAAGAAAAAGTTCAAGAAGATTGCATCTACCCAAAATTTGCATAGAAATTGAGACTGGAACTGTGCATCAATACTATAATGTCATTGTCAAAAGATGTGAAACAAATGAGGATTTCAAGCATGACTGACTCTCATACATAAATTAGCAAAGAAGGCCTGATAATGTTCAAAAGAAGATGGATTTACTGCTAATCATAGATTGAAAGGCCTGAGCTACAAGGACCACTTAAGTTCTGGTAGTTGTGCTGACAAGGGATAAACAGCTAGGGCATATCCCATACACCTATTTTACCACTGAATGAGAATGTTGCAAACTGTGGCAAGATATAGTGAATGCATAAAGGAATGCTTGATTATGGAACAAACTGAATTCAGAAAATGCAATGGCAATATAACTATGAATCAATAATAGAATGCTTGATTATGGAACAAACCGAATTTGGAAGTCAGAAAATGCAACGGCAATATAGCTATGAATGCGATTGCAGTAAGATATTAGTTAGGTTTTATCAATAACGATGATGGAAAAAGAAACCGTGTATGCTACTGATGAGTGAAAGAACATTTGGCACCATAAGCTCATCACTATTTACTTCACTTTACCTGTCCTTGGTTATAATTTTGTTTATTTCTGCATCATATACAGTGGATTGCATACTCTTATTTATACAATTTGTTGAGGTTACGTGTTCTCTTTCATGGTTGAAAGGGTGTTGCATGGTCAGCGTGCCAGTGTCAAAAACTGTAAGGTATTTCAACTATGTCCTAACTGAACCAAAGGTGCAAATGTCCCTTCGCTAATCACACACAATTAGAATAAAGAATTCACCAAATCAGTGACCACAGATGATTTCAGGGATATTGCCTTCTTATTTTCGCTGGACAAAGCCCAAAGACTGAATGGTTTTCAGGTTCAGTTTTATCAGGAATTCTGGGAGGATGTCAAATCTGATTTGCTACCAGTCATGGAAGAATCCAGAATCATCAGGAAAATGCTTTGGAATATCAACACCACTAAATTGTCTCTTATTCCTAAAGTTGCAGGAGGTTAACCAGAAGGAAGTTTTCTGTACCATTTCTATCTGCAATTTGACTTAAAGATCATATCTAAAGCAACAAAATGCAAATTTCCACCGCTATATGGCAAACTAATTTCCAAACCTCAATTAGCTTTGTTGAAAGGATGAAAAACCAGAGATATGTCATCACAGGCCAGGAAACACTTCATTCTCATCACAAACAACAGCGGCCAGGGATGCTTATTAGAACTAGATATGTACAAGGTTCAATTTAACTATCAATTTTTTATTGAGGTTATACAGGCCTTTGGGCTCATAGATCATCTAACTGATTGGGTCAACATTTAAATTCTACAATAATATTTTGTCTCCATCAAGAGTCTTGCAAGAACCTTCCTCTCCACAATTAGGGGTTTATGACAAGGAGATTTACTATACATTGTATCTATTTATTATTATGAGTGAAGGGCCAGGTTGAGTACTATCTTTTGAAAAGAGTCAACAAAAGTTAGATGAATTATTAGCCGCCCCAATCAGATCAGACATGTCAATTTCCACTTTTCCAACAATACTTTACTTCTATCGCCATCAATTGTATGACAAAATAGACATTTCAAAGGCCTTCTAGATATTCATCAACAAGTGACAAGGAAATCAATCAATGCATGCAGAAATTTAGTATTATTCCTTAACTTTGGCTCAGAAATTTAGTACAATCTCAAACATTTTATGAGTCTAGAAAGCTTGCCCATCATCAAATTACTTAGGGTTCTAACTACATCTAAGGTACTAGAGCTTTGCATAACTACAAGATAGGCTTTGAAAAAATTAATGAAGTACATCATGGGGCCCATATACAAGGATCTAGTTCTACAATCCAACATGTATGTGGAATCTAATTTGCATTAGCCCCTCAAATCCTCCTCTCGAGATTCTACATTTCTACCACCAAGAATGATCCCATATATTCTCACCTCCATTAGACAAAATTTAAACAAATCCTCTTAAGTCAAAATATTGACTTGTATAAATTACTTGACACCAACTTTTGCATTCCCATCTAGCATTTATCAGTTCCAAACAAATGAGTTCTATACAACCCATTTGGAGAGTTTACGCTTGATGAAGGGATAGGGCATTCATAGTTCTCCATACACCCAACCCGAATCAAATGTTAAATATTTGACTTGTCCTACTCCCAATTTCATTTTTTGAGAACACAATACTTTTCATTTCAATTGCTATATTTTTTCCACAACTAATGAAAAAACCTTCTTGGTTGTAATGTCCCCTTCCTAATTAGTTTAGTATGGTGGTATAGTTAGCCTATTCAACAAATTCTCATAGGCTAATATGTTAGCGTTAGGGAATCCTTGGAGTCAGTTGGTTCCAACAAAATGGCAGTATCAGGTGTTTATTTAAGCTTGGGAGGTGACAATGTGTGGAATACCACTTTCTGGAGTGGTTTTGGATGACTTCTTCTATACTATTTTTAGTAAGTCTCAAGCACCCACGGGGTTAGTGTCGGCATGTCTATTTTTAGCTGTCGGTGGAGGCATTTAACGTCGACATCCAAATTTTTTATTTTTATTTTTAGACTGCAAGAATCGAAATTGGGTAGCCACACCCCCTATAAACTACAATGCGCCTAGTATACTTTTTTCACGTGTCCAGTGATGCTAGCGCGACATGCCCTCCGATACCATGGGGATGGTGGGGAGACTAGACCTCGGGACCTCTTGCCTGGAACAGTCGGCATCCAAATAATTACTATGATCCAAGATTTTAATTTAACTAACGATATGTTATAAAGTTAAATTAAATATTTAACTTTATCGTTATTTAATTTTATAAAGTGACTTTATGAAGGGGTACTTTTGGAGACATAAGGAGTTTTAAAATTTAATTAAAGTAACCCCTAAAGTGATGCCCCACTTGGGAGAAATAAAGGAACATTTTAAATTTAAATAAAAAGTGCATTCAATGCAAAATGAGGCATGGGTTTTGAGGAGGATACAAAAGTGAAGTTTGGAGCTCATTTTGCTTATGCTAGACTTGTTATTTTGACATTCTTCTTGGCTGGATAAGTTGGTTCTTCTTGGTTTGTGAAGACAAAACCCCTTGCAAGCAACATTCTCCACGTTGTTGAAAGATACAATCTAGAGGATTAATTGGTGATTTCACTCAGAGATCACAGTTGGGCATATTTGTAAAGTTTCTATTTCAGTTGAAGGAGGCTATTGCATATCAAACTTATACGGCAGATTGGAGGAGTCTTGTGATAGTTTGGTTACTGTTTTTACCTCCCAAAGCTGGTTGTACCATCTTGGATGGGGCGTGGGATTTTGTGAGCTGGTCGACTCAGTTTTTGAGCAATTTCTTGAAGGTTTGGAGGCACCTAGGGTTGTAGTTGGCCGAAAGCTAATTTGTTAGTCGACCAAGTAAATAAATAAATAAAATTGTGCAGCAAAAGGTAATTAATATGCGTTCTATTGGGAATTAGTCCCCGACCATAGATTAGTTGTATCGGGAAGTTACCGACAATTAGTGTCCTCAACCAGCATCGACAACTATATATGTCATAATTTACTTGTAGTCGAGGATAGCATAGACTTTCTAGACATTATACTTATTGTTATTCAAGAAATGAGAATATTACTTTTGCTCTGTGCATATGCATTCATGAGTACTTAATATGTATATTGTTGTAGTTTTCTATTCTCGTTTACTCTGTGTCAATCAGTCAAATTAATGCCATGAGTAAACATTTGGTGCCGTTGTCGATACAAACTCTTGTACACAACACATAAACGGGAATAATGGTGTCATAATGGGTTAGTTGACCAAAGAGCCGATACAAGCAAATGAGGAAAGAGAAGACGTGTTGATGAAAGATCTCATAAACTTGTAGGATATGTCGTTGAAGGAACGCATACAGAGGGAGGCTCTCAAGCCAGAGGCCCCTCAAGCCACCATCTGGGATAATCACTGCGAATCCAAAGGTCGACTGCCTTCTCGATAGATTGTCGAGATTGATCACATGACACTACATACTCCAGGATCTTCGGGCCAACAAAGACTGAGAGCAAAGACAACAACAAATACAATGGTACGAAGAACGAAACAAACGGGAGGAGGAAGAGCGACACGAGTCGTAGGCATACTCCCAAACATTAATTCCTGTATGACCAAATAAAGACGAGTCGAATCCCAAGCGGTCAAAGAATTATCAAAAGAATGGGTATGAGGATCCTTGAGAGTAAAGAAACAAGAAGAAAGATGAAGACTATTGAGAAGAATCGCCGAAGAAACAAACTAAGACCTTGCTGAAGAAACAAACCAAAACCGTGCCGACGAAACACAACAACCGTTCGTAGTGTCAGTATCGGACGATGAAGAAGAAAAAGACTATGAAATGAACTAAATAAAGAAATTAAAAATAGCATATGCCACATCCGAGAATTTTCCATATCAAAAGAAGAACCGAGAATTGGAGGATCCAAACCAAAGACCCACGGACGGAGGGAGTGCAGGAACAACCCCCAGGATATCTGGAGTGCAGAGGACGTTGAGAGTGGATGAGTGGACTCGTACATGGCCGTGAGTGCAAGAGAGGCACCGAAACTTATTGAATGAAATAGTCCAAACAGGTCCAACGCATGGGGAGAACATCAGCGAAGGAAAATGATGACTCCGCCAACTAGTCTGAGTGTGAAAAGGTAGACATTGCCTAAATTCATGGGGAACGGGTCAGAGGATCCAATGAGATACTGTAGAACTTGTGAAACCATATGGATAGCGAATGGGCAATAAGGCATAGATTACTAGATAAGAGCATTTCCAACGACTCTTAGAGGCATAGCAATTGACTGGTATATAGAACTAGAAGTGGCACATAAAACCACATGGGAGGCACTAAAAAGAGCATTCTAGGAAGAATTTAGGCTTCTGAGAGACGATAATGAAATCGTAGCCGAAATATACAACACGAAATAGGGAAAACATGAAAATTTATGAGATTACAATTGTAGGCTCGAGGAATTATTGGTAAAGTTGGAGAGCCATCAGATTGATGGATTGAAGAAATGATGGTTTATTCAAGGATTAATCCCCTCGTTGGGCAAGAAAATGAAGGTAGTACCTCCATCTTCGTACGCTAATGCTTACAATCAAGCAATGAACATTGAGAGTGAAAATAAAACATCCTCCCAAGGAAAGAAAAAGACAGATGACAACGAAAGTACGGAGGAGAGTAGTGATGAAGAATAAAAAACAGTCCAAGCCTTAAAGCAAGACATGATGAGAATGATGAAAGAAATGAAGGTGGAAAAGAAAAATTTAAAAGAAACCAAAGAATTGTGGTGTAACGAATGCAAGACAGGTCATACTAAGGCAAATTGCCCAAAGAAACTATTTTGTGACATATGCCAAGTCATGGGACACTCTATTAAGGAGTGCCCATACAATTTGAAGACAAGAAGCATGCAAGTGCTCTTCGCCACAAGAAGAATAGTCAACCCTTCCGACCACACCTCTGAAACCCCAAAACAATACCAATGCATCCCCTAGAGGATACTGTAACAAAAGTGGCAATAATTGGTTCAACAATAGTGGACTGAGAAGCAAAATATAGTACGATGCCAAAGATAGACCTATGATACAATGCCGAAAGTGCAATGAATGGGGTCACTTTGCCAGGGAATGCTAGCATAATCAACATACGAGAGGAATATTATGCAAATGGTGTGGACCGGGTTATCACAAAGATACTAACTACCGGAAACAAAAAGGTATAAACATGTCGAAAGTGGATGACAAGGAGGTTCTGACAATTCCCAGAGCACAGACAAAGAAGGCCATTTATCCAGACACTCGTACGAAGAAAGAAAAACTCCGAGAGGCCAGGGCGGAAGTAGAACAAGTGATGGACAAAGAATGAGGAACCTCCAACGAAGCAACCAATACATCACTGCAATCAGAGTCAAAGAAAAACATAGTATGACAGGTGTTACTTACAACCATACCTATCAGGGTAATAGACCTTCTATAGATGATCTGCCACAACTAAGAGTAGCAATTATTAACAAAGTCGGAGATAATCAAACTCATCATAGAGGTCCAAGTGAGAGCATGACACAACCAACAGGCGAACAAGCCATGGAACCAATGCTAGTCACAGTGAACATCGGGAGGAAGCCTACCATTGTACAGATGGAAATCATGGCGAGGAAACTCTTAAACACCATCGTGGACGAAGGCTCAAGAGTAAACGTACTACCGGAGGAAACTTGGAAGTGTCTGGGGAAACCAACTCTCTGGCCACCAAACATTTCACTTGGTAAGCGCCAACCAACACGACATCAAACCTCTCAATACACTAATGGCACGAAAAGTGACAACTGGCACACAACAATTCTTGCTAAACTTTGTCGTCATCCTGTTATAGAAGAGGGTGTACGATGCACTTCTCGGGGGAGGGTAACTTATCACCGCCAAGGCAAATCACAATTGGAAACGAGACACTCTCCATCAAGAGTGACGGGAGGAAGTACATCATCAACTTGAAGAATCGGGTTATGAGCAAAGAGTTGGCATCCTCCAAGTTAGAGTCCGATGAAGGAGAATCAAATGCAAACGAAGGAAGAAAGTTTATGGAACCCAATGACAAAGGGGTACTTGACCTCAAAAATTGCTCAAAGGATGAGATGAGTTCTCTCAACGATCTATTTCATTGGCAAATGGAAGACTACGAGGTGTTCCACCCAATGCAACATGCTACACATCGAGGAAGAAGATAAGGGCATGACAAACTAGACATTCCTCGCCGAGTATGGAGAATACAAGGAGTGAGTAGCAAAACTAGATGATACACCAACCCACAAGTTCAAATGAAACAAAATAATCAAGTACGAGGAACCAAGGTTGAAAAAGGTGAACTTGGGGGATGAAGACAAACCAAAGACAATCTTGGTCGGAGATGATTGGGATCCCGTACTGAAGGTGACAATGATCAAGATATGCATGGAGTACAAAGATGCATTCGCTTGGACATATAAAGACCTCAAGGGAATAACGCTAGAATTGTGCGTACATAGGATCCCTCTCGTACCAGGAGCACAATCTGTATGGAAGAGACCCTACAAAATGAATAAGAATTACACCACCAAGGTACAAGATGAGATTGAGAAAATGTTGGAAGCAGGTATCATCTTCAAAGTCGAAGTTAGCAACTAGGTGTCATCAATCATCATATCACTAAAGAAGGAATCTGAACAGATTCGGATATGTGGACTTCCAAAGTTTGAATGCAATGACAATCAAGGACCCCTTTCCAACCCCCTTCACCAACACAATCCTCAAGGAAGTGGTTGGACATGAAATGTACTCGTTCATGGACGGATTCTCTGGCTACAATTAGATATGTATCACAAAGGAAGACAAGATGAAGACAGCATTTGTAGTCAAGGATGGGGTATATGCGTACAATCAGATGTGGTTCAGCTTATGCAACGCTCTGGCAACCTTCCAGAGAATCACCTTGCATATCTTTGATAATATGTTAGTTGACAATTTTAAGGATTCCTAGATGATTGGTCAATCTACAGTAACAAGGAGAAGCACTTGAAGGCATTAGGAGAGTGTATGGAGAGGTGCAGGGAAATCCGATTGGCACTAAATCCAAAGAAATGTCGGTTCATGGTACCACAATGAAAACTATTGGGTCACATCGTCTGTAAAGCCGAACTCAAGACAAACCCCAACAAGATAAGGGTAATGGTATAGATGGAAGCTCTGCAAGACATCACGGGGGTGAAATCACTTCTCGATCATGTTGGGTACTACAAAAGGTTTATCAAGAATTTTTCTCAGATCTCCTATCCACTAGATGTACTCACTAGAAAGAGAACCATTTGTGTGGGCAAAAGATCAAGAAAAAAGCCTTCAATGAATTGAAAGAACGACTAATCAGTTCACTGATACTAGCATATCTAGACTAGAGCAAAGAATTTCATATGCATGTTGACGCCTCAATTTACGCAATCAGAGCAACATTGGCACAAGTAGGAGCACAAGAGTTGGATCACCTGGTGTTTTTTGCAAGTTGGTTGTTGTTGAAGGCAGAAAAGAATTATAGTATGACAAAGAGGGAAGCTCTCGAGATGGTGTACACTGTGTAAAAATTTAGGCATTACCTACTGGCGATACCCTTCACATTCTATGATGACAATCGAGCTCTTGTGTGTATGGTCAACAAACCGATCATTCAAGGAAGAGTAAGTCGATGGCTTCTGCTGTTGCAAGAATTCACATTCACCATAATCGTATGCCCAAGGAAGAGTCGTGTCATCGCCGACCAATTATCAAGAATCCGATCTAGTGAGCCACCTGAGGGAGTGAATGGAGATTTCCTTGATGCACACTTGTTTCAAATCGCAACACTACCACCATAGTATGAGAGCATCATAGAGTACTTGTCTACATCCACCTTTTCAAAGGAGATGCTACCAAGAGAGAGATAAAAGTTAGCACTGAAGAGCAAAACATTTCAGCTCATTAATGGGTTGTTATATAACATGGGATTGGATCATGTATTGAGACGATGTGTCATGTAGGAAGAAATTCCAGGGATACTCAAAGAAGCACATGAAGGTTTGGCTGGAGGGCATATGGGACCCAATGCCACAACTCAGAAAGTTCTCTTGGTGGGATTGTGGCGGCCAACCATACACATAGATGCTCGAGAGTGGGTGATAGGATGTGACACATGTCAAAGAGTTGGAAAACCTCTAAAAAGGGACTACATGCCATTCTTTCCATCTCAACCATAGAAATTGTTCGAACGATGGGAACTGGACTTCATCAATCCACTGAAAGTCAACCAATTGCATTGATGTAGGTACATAGTCATCAGTACCGAGTACTTGACAAAATGGGCAGAGGCTCGGGCATTGCCAAAGAACATTGCACTTAGTACAATGAGATTCATCTATGAACAGATAGTCACAAGGTATGACATCTCGATATAGATTACCAGTGACAAAGGTGGACATTTCGTCAATCACATCATTCGCTTGATGACGGTGGCATTCCGAATCTTTCACAACTTGTCAAGTTTGTACTACTCAAGAGCCAACAGACAAGCAGAGTCCACAAACAAGGTACATGTCTCAGTCATCCACAAGTCGTGCAGCATTGAGGAAGCTAACTGGGACGAGAGGTTACCTGTCGTACTATGGGCATATCATACAACCTATAAGGTGATGACTAGGCACACACCGTTCCAGCTAATGTACAGTCTAGAGGCGATAGTGCTAGCCAAATACACGGTGTCAAGCTTGAGAATAGATTGGGGGATACAGAGAGTCTAAAGAAATGATTATTCTAGCTCAACAAACCCAACGAACAAAGAATATTGACACAATGGGCAACATAGGAAATGCAGAAGATAAGGAAGTACTAGCATGACAAGCACCTTCATCGAATGAGATTCCAACCTGGCCAGTTAGTTTTAAAATATAACGGCCGTAACGAGATTAAGCCAGGAAAATTCAATGTAAGGTAGTTGGGAACATTTAAAATCAAAGAAGTGGGCAAGAACAAAGTGATCAAACTCGAGAAATTTGACAGGACTCTGTTATAGGACACCATCAGCAAATCCAAGTTGAAACTGTATCAGGAGAGAAAGGAAGCGACGATTGGAAAAAACATGCTGGGCTACACAACCAAAAAGGACTAGGCAGTAAGCGAAAGTGGAATCATGGAAGAGCAAGATTGGGGAATAACTAGAACCCAGTTTGTACCAGAAGAAGACTAGACTGCACCAGGAGGTGAGAGAATAGTTGAAGTAAGACTCATCAAGAAAAGTGGAAGGAATTGCAGTTCCTCAGGTTCATAAACATTTAACCAATGCCCTATTTGGAACACTTGCACTCTAGAAAGAGTAGGGGGACACTAGAAGTTCCATGCACTTTATGAAGGAGAGAGATGAGGATACATGTACTATGAAATTGACGAAGAAGCCGAGAAGGAAAGAAAGGAGAAAGCGAAGGAGAGAAAGGAAAAAGCAGTTCAGAATGAAAGTGACTTGGATGAAGATGATTGGGATGAGGATGAATGGTATGAATATCCAGAAAAGGAAGGATCGTGCTTGAAAACCTTAATAACGGCAAAAGACATGTTCATCGCTACACAACCAAATGGATATGACAAGGAGGTAATCAAGTACACCAAAAAACATAATCTGAAGCCTCCTACACTAGTGACCTTGGATAGACTATGGCAAGTCATACCAAATCCAGCAGGTCCGCTGACAGTGGACGAAGAAAACATGACATGGTACTAGCAATATGGCGAATGTTACGTCGATGGAAGCTATAAAGGTATGGGACCCGCTCCCTTGGTTGATAAAATGTTTGATTTAAAATATCTTGAGAAATGATGTGAAGAAGAATGCTACAAAAGACTACCTTTCTCCTATAAGTGGCGGTACGTGTTGGAAGTAAAGGTAAGAGGTGATGTAAGAAAAGCACAAAAAAGAAAGAGTAATGATGAGGAAAATAAAAATGTAAAAGCAAAAAGTTAAGTCAACGGAGTCAAAAAATGAAAAAAGCGAAAAAAATCAAAAAGTGAGAAAAAATATTAAAAAGAAAGAAAAAAAATTAAAATAAAAAATATCCAATTAAAAAATATCAAAGGGGTAAAAGAGGTTGTATGGCCAAAAAGAAATTATAAAAAACCCTTGACAAAGAAAGGAAACTCCCAAAAGAATTTGCAGAGTGTAACCATACAATTTGGGCGACTTTCAAAAGAGTTTATCGTACGAAGCAAAATCATTGTACTATGAGCAGAGAGAAACCGAAGGGAAAATGTATAGAATAGGCACATTGTATGACACACCAAGAACAGGCAAACATAGAGAAGATTAATTACAGAGCACCCCATATGGCAGAAAACTGTGTGACCTGCCTCATCTCATGTCATACGACCTGCAAAATATCAGTTCGTATGACTTGAGACGAGTTGGAAGAAAATGGACTGTACATAGAACTACCATATGAGGCATAGAAGTTGTATGTTGGGCATGTGTGAAGACCGTACGGGTAAATCTATCATTGCTAAAACTTATATGAAGGTGCCTAGCAAAGACTGTACGAGGGGTGATCAAGTGCATCGTACAAAAGGTACAAATAGAGCTTGTGCATGTACGAAGGGACAAATCAAGGCCATACCTATACAACGAAATCAATTAAGTACAATGTGTAAGAAGGGTAGACTATGTATGACAATTCGGTGGAAGGATTGTACGGTGACAACAAGAGGTTTCCGTACAAAGAAGTAAACTGAAAGTGGTATTGAAACTGTGCTTTGGTTCATTGGGAAAAAAGTACGACGAAAGAAATTTTACAGCATTCACAGGCATTGGATGGTAAGGTGGTTAGTAAGTACATAGAGTCAAGGAATTCAAAAGTTCAGTTGCTGCAACTATCTTTCGAAGTGTCTACTTATACCAAGAGTACCGAAAGTTTATTAGAGAGACATGGTCGCTACCAATAGTAGCAAAGCGAAATGACCAACACCATTTTGACCCCAAATTGCAACAAGGAAATGGTGAAGGGGAAGGACGACGATACAGTCATTGCAGATAACATTACTTGGGAGAGTCTCAGTGGCACAGAATGTTGCTCATGGTAATTGGCAACTCAGGACGACCACGTTCTAAAAATAGCGCTTCAGCATGTGTAGATGGACAAGGCTGCATAGTTACCATTCTTTAACTCTCGAGACTTTGAGCCGTATCTGTGTCAAATGATTGTGCATTATGACACTCCCACAAGTCTGTAATCAACTATAGAGGTTGTCAGGTGACTATCTCTTATGCACCCCAAATTCACTAGGGTATTCAGGATACCCTCTAGAGGAGTGTTGGCGTTTCAATTAGCACCTCTGGAATGCGGATTAGAAACGGACAACTATGCACAGATAAATTGCTCTTCAAATTAGGAGGGGAACCTCCCTCTTCGCTGATGATGTTTAAAGAAAGTAAACTAAACTATTGCCAATCTTTTTGTTCTCAGCTAAGAGCACAAGGTTATAAAACTCTTTGCGTTGTAGCTGAGGTTTTCCCTTTTCCAAAACTTCAACTACAACTAGGCCTACTCTAATGATGCTTCTAGCAATTCAAGTAAACTCAGAGCTTGAGAGTTAGAAATAAACAAGGAATGATTTAACACAAATGCTTAAACAAACTCACTTCCAATGCACACTCGAAGAATCATTGTGCTTTTAGATGTAAGATGAAATAAAAATTATATAAGCAGAACACATAAAACAAAACCTGAGATAGTAGATCAAAGCAAAGTAGGCATAAGATTTCCTTTCTCAAATTTCTAACAACGATTACACTTCTGGGACAACAAATTTGTAGCAATAACAGACTTACAGTTTAGCGATCAAACGAGAATACACTTGACACATATTACACATAAATTGAACAATGATTTGCAGCAAAAGGCAGGGATGCAAACTTGCTCTTACACAAAGTGAACGGACACTGAATAACAAAGTTGCGGGAAAAAGTAGGCTCAGCAATTTGTTATCACAATAACGGTTAAAAAGAAATGGGCAAGGCTTCCCTTATTTATACACAAACAACGACTAGGGAACCCTAAAATCTCTTTGCTTTTACAACTAGACTTGTCGACTTGCCAACTTTATTTCTAAAACACATGACAACTAACTAACAACTTGCTAAAACAAAAATCAAGGAAAGTCCCAACTATTACAATTTGATTTTTCCATAATACAAAGAATAGATAAGCATGAATGAGAATAGCAAGTTGAACTTGGAAAAAGCATCAAGTTAACTGCTACTTTTTTGAGTTCTATTCTTGGAAAACATCGCTGCCCCAAAAGGTGACTCACTAATTGATAACTTGGCAGCTTTGCAACTTTATGCTTCTGACACTTCTCTTGATTTTCCAATGGAAGAGTATTGTACAACTCTTTTCCGATACTTGTCCTTTTGCTCATACCACACCTTTTCATGTTCTTCAACTGAGATGATGAAGTTTTCTGTCCATGGTGATATTGAGAAGCATTTCTCAACATCTTTTGCTCTGAGGCTGCAAACAACACATCCATTTGCTAATTGAATTTCTCTTGAGGTTGGATTGTAATGCTTAATACAAGCAGTTACAAACTCAAGTTCTGAGCTGAAATGGGAATTGCAGCTGCTACAAGCAACCCGGAATGGCGAAGATTCTTCACTGCAACATTTCCTGTGTCTTCCAAAGCATGCAGATTAGGAATTGGAGCCACATGATGCAAATTGATTTCGAAGGTTCTCAAGTAATCATGCAGCAATGCTAATTTGGTCTTGATTTCTGTTGGAACAGACTGCATGTTGAAAAACTTGACTTTTGGCTGTGAACACACCTATGCTCGGACAAGTTCTGCACAAAAGCTAAAAATAGCTTGCTGATTTTTTCTTTAAAAGGCAGATTTTTCCAAAAAAAAATCTAAGAAATGGGTTTTGTAAACAATCTCATTGTGAAGAGACCTAGATCGTCCAATTTTGGAAAATGTTGATGGCTAATCGAAAAAGCATAAACCCTAAAATTTAGGATTTTCCCGAAAAATGCTGAGAACTGGATTTTGTATAGAATGTTGTTTTGAAGAGACCTAGATTGATGAAAACTAGAAAAAACTATTTTTTTCAAGAACATGCAAGATATTTGATTTTTTGCCGAAAAAGGCTGAAAATTTGAGATTTAGGTTTAGAAGATAAGTATATTCTGAAGCAACCCATATTGTTAGATTTTTGAAAAAGTTGATCTTTCCTCAACATACAAAGCTTCAAAAAATAGCTGAAAATCTAAGATCTGGGTTTTGTAGCCAATTTCATACTGGATAGACCTAGATTATTAGATTTTGAGAAAACTAATTTTTCAAGATTCCCTAAAAATAGGGCTGAAAGCTTGCATAAAAATTCACCAATATTCAAGAGGAGTGAAAAACATAGAGACCCAGATCGATGAAAACTAGAAAAGATGAATTCCTAGGCAATCTTCTAGGATTTTTGAAAAGTGATGCTAAAATAATTTCCTAAAATTTTGCCATATTGTGCCTACTGTTTGGTAGGTGTGAGAAAGATAAAAACAATCCACAGAAAATAGGAAACTTTGCAAAGCCAAAAAACACTTACAAATGAAAATTCACATGCAAGAGAAAGAGCCAATATTCTATTATGTATTTCTCCATATTGAAATTACAAAGAACACACCTTCTATTTATAGGAAATAGAGGTGGTAGAAGATAATTATTAGAGTGGTTGGAAATTATTTCAAAACACTGAGTTTTTTAACTCAAATCTTGCCATATTGTGCCTACCACCTAGTAGGTATGAGAAAGATTAAAACAATCCACAAAAATGGGAAACTTTGCACAGCCAAATAACACCTTTACAAAAGAAAACTCGCATGCAAGTGAAAAACCCAATAATCGATTATGTATTCCTCCACATTGAAATTACAAAGAACACGTCTATTTATTATGAATAGAGGAGGTAGAAGATAATCAATAGAGTGGTCGGTAGTTGCAACCTCCAACTACATGACTTGTGAGACTAATCATGGTCAAAAAGATTAGAACTTACCTAAGTGGAGGCTTAATCAACTAAGTGTGTACAAAGATCAACCTAGACTAGCAGATAATAACACAGCAACCTAGTCTAGTGTGAACACGCTAACAACCCACCTTAAATGGAATGTAGGGAAAGTAAAAGAAGTGAAAAAAGGGATGGGTCCTAGTAACTAAGTCTAATTAGGTACCCATGTAAACAAAATTCCCTCAATAGTGAAGAAAAAAGAGAAAACTCATAAAAAAAACTCCCTCATAAAATAGAGAGAAGAGAGAGATTCTAAGAGACCCTACTCAATGAAATATGATTCTGCACAAAGAAGCTTGTTTGCTGCTCTATCTGATAAGTTAAATACATGAATTGATAATGAAGATGACAATGCATGCCAGATACGTGCATAAAATATATCTTTATTTTCTTATGAAATTATTACAAAAGAAGACCAGACATGGTCAACCAAGGATCAAAGTTGATCAGACTAGATCATGCTACTCTCCTTGATGATACATAATGTATTTAAAGGACCTGATGATTGCTAAGAAGAACACAACCGTCAACCAACCGATGCTTATAATGTCATGTCCCCAAAATTAGAACACCCAAAGATACAAATAAGTGAAAATGAATAACACAATATATATTAAAATTATAAAAGAAAATGTTATCGTTTTAATATATTTATAATTACAATCATCATAAGATAAAATTGTAATTATAAATATATATCGACGATACACAATAAAATCAATTAATATAAATACTATCATAATTGTCAAATAATTATTAAGAGATAATATTATAAATATTAAAATATAATATTATAAATATTAAAATATACATATTTAAATAATAAATATAAATAATACTATAAATAAATATAAATAATATTACAAATAAATTAAAATAAAAAATAGTTAAATATAATACACATCAAAACAAAATAATAAAATGAATATAATTTGAGATATCATTAAGGAATGTTTAACTAAAGGTCATGTCCATTTGTGGGGATATCTCTATTCAAAGAGATGCCTCTCTTCATGGAGGTATAAGGATATAAAATAAGTTTGTGGGATGTGGAGAAGAGGGGAGTGGAAGAAAAAAGGAAAAAGATATATTAACTAAACATCAGATTTTAAGAAGAAGATAGAAGAGTAAAGGAATGAAGATATAAAAAGGATAGAAGAGTAAAGGAATGAAGATATAAAAAGGAGATCTATCAACAGTGTGTAGAGAACAATAAAAATAGAAATTAGAAAGGTTTGGAATTAGTTTTCAAAAGGCAGCAATCCTTTCAAAAGGTTGTATCTCTTCTAATGAATGTCTCTTTTCAAAAAGATACATCTTCTCATTTGAATGTGAAGATATAAAAAGGAGAAAGAATGAGATATGTATAGAGAGGAAGAAGGAAATAGATAATAGAATGGGAAACAAGAGATAAAATATAGACTGCAGATCATCTGAAATCTATAAAGACAGGTAGATGGGAAGTGTATAATGAGCAGATATAAAAGGGAATAAAAGATAATAGAATGAAGAAGAAGATTGAAAATATTATTCAAAATCTTGAGAAGAGCAGATCTAATGTGTGTGCAAGATAAATGATTATAGCACAAATATACCAGCAGATGAAGAGTAGATTATGAAGACTTGATTTGCAGATTTTATGAAAGAATTGTAGAGGAAGAATGAGTAGTGAAAGGAATAAAATGGAATGTGAATGAACGAACATAATATGATTTGAAAGGCAGATTAAGAATAAGAAAATAAGGATCAACAACTATAAGAGGGTATATATATATGTATATGTATCTATAAGTATATATAAAATATATATCTACATATATGTATATTCATGCAAAGGACCTAAAGTCGAGATTTATCTTGTTTAAAGTATTTAAGTGATAAGTTACAGCCCCAACTACATTAAGCTTGTGATTCTAGGACAAGATCCAGGATTATCCCAAAGGGGGACATTACAGTGGTATCAAAGCATCTTTCCTGCCATCCTGTGCTTGCTTGAGCTGGTTGCCTTCTTGCTTGAGCTACTTGCTTGCTTGTTTGAGCTACTTGCTTACAAGCTTGAGCTGGTTGACCACTTGCTTGAGTTGGTTGCCTACTTGCTTGAGCTAGTTGCTTGCTTGCTTAAGCTACATGCTTAAGTTGGTTGCCTACTTGCTTGAGCCGGTTGCTTGTATGCTTGAGCTACTTGCTTGTCTACTTAAGCTACTTGCCTACTTGTTTGAGTTGATTACTTGCATGCTTGAGTTGGTTGCTTGCGTTCTTGAGCTGCCTACCTATCTACTTGAGCTAGTTGCATACTTGTTGGAGCTACTTGCTTGCGTGCTTGAGCTGCTTGCTTGTCTACTTGAGCTACTTGCCTATGTCCTTGAATTGCTTGTTGCTTGCTTGTGTGCTTGAGCTACCTGAGTTACCTCCTCTATACGATGAAGGACAACTTATCTTAAGAGCCAGAATTTATCCTAGACACCAGAGAAAGGAAATTGAGGAATAGGATCATTACCGAATCTCTAATCAAGTGGAAGGGACTTCTTGAAGATGATGCCACCTAGGAAAGAGAAGAAACTATTAAGGCATTTAAGAATAAAACTCAGGAAGGGAAAAACATGATGGCCCTTGACTAGAGCAAGAAATGAACTCTTGGATGTAATATCTTCAAAATAAGTTAATAAGACATTCTTCGTGCACAAGAACATAACTTGAGGATCGTATGCAATACTACATTATAATACATGTAAAGGCTTAAGGCTGGATATACTTGAGAAATCAAGTATCCAGAGGGCCTGGAGGAGATGTCACAATCTTTTCCAGGAATCTAAGGCCAGGTACACTTAAAATAAGGTATCCAAAGGGCCTGAAAGAGATGTTACAATTTTTTTCAGGATTATAAGGCTGAATACACTTAAGAATAAGATATCCAGAGGGCCTGGGAAGAGGTGTTCCAAATCTTTTCACAGGAGGGTTGGATACACTCCATAGTGAGATATCCAAAGGGCTTGGGAAGAGGTGTTACAACCCCATTTCCTAGGATTCCAAGGCTGGATACCCTTAAATAAGGTATCTAGAGGGCCTGGGAAGAGATGTTCCAAATCTTTTCCTAGGAGGGTTGGATATACTCCATAGTGAGATATCCAAAGGGCCTGGGAAGAGGTGTTACAACCCCTTTTCCTAGGATTCCAAGGCTGGATACCCTTAAATAAGGTATCCCAAAGGGCCTGGGAAGAGATGTTCCAAATCTTTTCCTAGGAAGGTTGGATATACTCCATAGTGAGATGTCCAAAGGGCCTGAGAAGAGGTGTTACAACCCCTTTTCCTAGGATTCCAAGGCTAGATACCCTTAAAAAAGGTATCCAGAGGGCCTGAGAAGAAATGTTCCAAATCTTTTCCCAGGAGGGTTGGGTACACTCCATAGTGAGGTACCCAGAGGGCCTCGAAAGAGATTAGTTGTAACAAGATGTTACAATCTTTTTCCAGGATGAAGACCACTATACCGGCAAAGAACATCAAAAGATCAAGGAAGAAAAGAGTTATAAGGTTGCTTGAGGACAAGCAAAGACAAGAGGGGGAGACTTGTGAGGTCCCCATCACAAAAGAAAATCTAAGATAAGTATACATTTAATATATTTATATATTTGCATTCAAAGAGAGTAATCATTATAGAACATTTTCATTTAACTCATATATAAACGTGACTAACTTGGGTACCGTTGGTGACAGATTCGAAGAAAAGATCCTAGAAGGAAGTAAGATGTTTTTGCTTGAGGACAAGCAAATTTGGGAGGGGAGGACTGTCATGTCCTCGAAATTAGGACACCCAGAGATACAAATAAGTGAAAATGAATAACACAATACATATTAAAATTATAAAAGAAAACATTATCGTTTTAATATATTTATAATTACAATCATCATAAGATAATATTGTAATTATAAATATATATCGACAATACACAATAAAATCAATTAATATAAATACTATCATAATTATCAAATAATTATTAAGAGATAATATTATAAATATTATAAATATTAAAATATACATATTTAAATAATAAATATAAATAATACTATAAATAAATATAAATAATATCACAAATAAATTAAAAATAAAATAGTAAAATGTAATACACATCAAAACAAAATAATAAAATGAATATAATTTGAGATATCATTAAGGAATATTTAACTAAAGGTCATGTCCATGTGTGAGGTTATCTCTATTCAAAGAGATGCCTCTCTTCATGGAGGTGTAAGGATATAAAATAAGTTTGTGAGATGTGGAGAAGAGGGGAGTGGAAGAAAAAAGGAAAAAGATATATTAACTACACATCAGATTTTAAGAAGAAGATAGAAGAGTAAAGGAATAAAGATATAAAAAGGAGATCTATCAATAGTGTGTAGAGAACAATAAAAATAGAAATTAGAAAGGTTTGGAATTAGTTTTCAAAAGGCAGCAATCCTTTCAAAAGGTTGTGTCTCTTCTAATGAATGTCTCTTTTCAAAAAGATACATCTTCTCATTTGAATGTGAAGATATAAAAAGGAGAAAGAATGAGATATGTATAGAGAGGAAGAAGGAAATAGAGAATAGAATGGGAAACAAGAGATAAAATATAGACTGCAGATCATCTGAAATCTATAAAGACAGGTAGATGGGAAGTGTATAATGAGCAGATATAAAAGGGAATAAAAGATCATAAAATGAAGAAGATTAAAAATATTATTCAAATCTTGAGAAGAGCAGATCTAATGTGTGTGCAAGATAAATGATTATATCACAAATATACCAACAAATGAAGAGTAGATTATGGAGACTTGATTTGCAGATTTTATGAAAGAATTGTGGAGGAAGAATGAGTAGTGAAAGGAATAAAATGGAATGTGAATAAAGGAACATAATATGATTTGAAAGGCAGATAAAGAATAAGAAAATAAGGATCAACAACTATAAGAGGGTATATATATATGTATACGTATATATAAGTATATATAAAATATATATCTATATATATGTATATTCATGCAAAGGACCTAAAGCCGAGATTTATCTTGTTTAAAGTATTTAAGTGATAAGTTACAGCCCCAACTACATTAAGCTTGTGATTCTAGGACAAGATCCAAGATTATCCCAAAGGGGTACATTACAATGGTATCATAACATCTTTCCTTCCATCCTGTGCTTGCTTGAGCTACTTGCTTACATGCTTGAGCTGGATGCCTACTTGCTCTAGCTAGTTGCCTATTTGCTTGAGCTAGTTGCTTGCTTGCTTGAGTTGGTTGCCTACTTGCTTGAGCTAGTTGCTTGCTTGCTTGAGCTAGTTGCTTACATGCTTCAGCTAGTTGCCTACTTGCTTGAGTTGGTTGCCTACTTGCTTGATCCGATTGCTTGTATGCTTGAGCTACTTGCTTGTCTACTTAAGCTACTTGCCTACTTGCTTGAGCTGATTACTTGCATGCTTGAACTGGTTGCTTGCGTTCTTGAGCTGCCTACCTGTCTACTTGAGCTAGTTGCATACTTGCTAGAGCTACTTGCTTGCATGCTTGAGCTACCTCAGTTACCTCCTCTAGACGATGAAGGAAAGCTTATCTTAAGAGCCAAAATTTATCCTAGACACCAGAGAAAGGAAATTGAAGAACAGGATCATTACCGAATCTCTAATCAAGTGGAAGGGACTTCTTGAAGATGATGCTACATGGGAAAGAGAAGAAACTATTAAGGCATTTAAGAATAAAACTCAGGAAGGGCAAAACATGATGGCCCTTGACTAGAACAAGAAATGAACTCTTGGATTTAATATCTTCAAAATAAGTTAATAAGACATTCTTTGTGCACAAGGACATGACTTGAGGATTGTATGCAATACTACATTATAATACATATAAAGGCTTAAGGTTGGAGAAGATGTCACAATCTTTTCCAGGAATCTAAGGCTGGGTACACTTAAAATAAGGTATCCATAGGGCCTGAAAGAGATGTTACAATCTTTTTCATGATTATAAGGCTGGATACACTTAAGAATAAGGTATCCAGAGGGCCTAGGAAGAGGTGTTCCAAATCTTTTCACATGAGGGTTGGATACACTCCATAGTGAGATATCTAGAGGGCCTGGGAAGAGGTGTTACAACCCCATTTCCTAGGATTCCAGGGCTGGATACCCTTAAATAAGGTATCCAAAGGGCCTGAGAAGAGATGTTCCAAATCTTTTCCCAGGAGGGCTGGATATACTCCATAGTGAGATATCCAAAGGGCTTGGGAAGAGGTGTTACAACCCCATTTCCTAGGATTCCAAGGTTGGATACCCTTAAATAAGGTATCCCAGAGGGCCTGGGAAGAGATGTTCCAAATCTTTTCCCAGGAGGGTTGGATATACTCCATAGTGAGATATCCAGAGGGCCTAGGAAGAGGTGTTACAACCCCTTTTCCTAGGATTCCAAGGCTGGATACCCTTAAAAAAGGTATCCAGAGGGACTGGGAAGAGATGTTCCAAATCTTTTCCCAGGAGGGTTGGGTACACTCCATAGTGAGGTACCTAGAGGGCCTGGAAAGAGATTAGTTGTAACAAGATGTTACAATCTTTTTCCAAGATGAAGACCACTGTACCGGAAAAGAACATCAAGAGATCAAGAAAGAAAAGAGTTATAAGGTTGCTTGAGGACAAGCAAAGACAAGAGGGGGAGACTTGTGAGGTCCCCATCACAAAAGAAAATCTAAGATAAGTATACATTTAATATATTTATATATTTGCATTCAAATAGAGTAATCATTATAGAACATTTTCATTTAACTCATATATAAACGTGAGTCACTTGGGTACCGTTGGTGACAGATTCGAAGAAAAGATCCTAGAAGGAAGTAAGATGTTTTTGCTTGAGGACAAACAAATTTGGGAGGGGAGGATTGTCATGTCCCCGAAATTAGAACACCCGAAGATACAAATAAGTGAAAATGAATAACACAATATATATTAAAATTATAAAAGAAAATATTATCATTTTAATATATTTATAATTACAATCATCATAAGATAATATTGTAATTCTAAATATATATCGATGATACACAATAAAATCAATTAATATAAATACTATCATAATTATCAAATAATTATTAAGAGATAATATTATAAATATTAAAATATACATATTTAAATAATAAATATAAAAAATACTATAAATAAATATAAATAATATTACAAATAAATTAAAAATAAAATAGTAAAATATAATACACATCAAAACAAAATAATAAAATGAATATAATTTGAGATATCATTAAGGAATGTTTAACTAAAGGTCATGCCCATTTGTGGGGTTATCTCTATTCAAAAAGATGCCTCTCTTCATGGAGGTATAAGGATATAAAATAAGTTTGTGGGATGTGGAGAAGAGGGGAGTGGAAGAAAAAAGGAAAAAGATATATTAACTACACATCAGATTTTAAGAAGAAGATAGAAGAGTAAAGGAATGAAGATATAAAAAGGAGATCTATCAATAGTGTGTAGAACAATAAAAATAGAAATTAGAAAGGTTTGGAATTAGTTTTCAAAAGGCAGCAATCTTTTCAAAAGGTTGTGTCTCTTCTAATGAATGTCTCTTTTCAAAAAGATACATCTTCTCATTTGAATGTGAAGATATAAAAAGGAGAAAGAATGAGACGTGTATAGAGAGGAAGAAGGAAATAGAGAATAGAATGGGAAACAAGAGATAAAATATAGACTGCAGATCATCTAAAATCTATAAAGACAGGCAGATGTGAAGTGTATAATGAGCAGATATAAAAGGGAATAAAAGATCATAAAATGAAGAAGATTGAAAATATTATTCAAAATCTTGAGAAGAGCAGATCTAATGTGTGTGCAAGATAAATGATTATATCACAAATATACCAACAGATAAAGAGCAGATTATGAAGACTTGATTGCAGATTTTATGAAAGAATTGTGGAGGAAGAATGAGTAGTGAAAGGAATAAAATGGAATGTGAATAAAGGAAGGAACATAATATGATTTGAAAGGCAGATTAAGAATAAGAAAATAAGGATCAACAACTATAAGAGGGTATATATATGTATACGTATATATAAGTATATATAAAATATATATCTAAATATATGTATATTCATGTAAAGGACCTAAAGCCGAGATTTATCTTGTTTAGAGTATTTAAGTGATAAATTACAGCCCCAACTACATTAAGCTTGTGATTCTAGGACAAGATCCAAGATTATCCCAAAGGGGGACATTACATATAACTACCCAAAGCCAACAACCAATTAATACATAGTTATATAACCAATATTACCGAAGCATAATAATAGACATTGTACACCAACTACAAAGCTATGAGGTCTTCCATGGAACAACTATTGTATTGTACAACCAAAGAATTTCCAATGAAATGAAGATCAAAGACTTGTAGTCCAGTCAGGATATAAAGGAGGTAGGAACGCAATAAAATCAGTACCAAAATTGAGATCATTTGGAAAATGTTACTTTCATTAATAGATATCCAAGACTAAAAAGCTAAATAAGACAGTAGAAGGTTGACTTCCATACCCAGCTAATGAAATGTGTCCAAAATAGTATATGCTCCATCTTATTAGTTTGTATGGTTTGCTACCCACATAGTTAAATACAAAACTAAAGACACGACTCACTCAAAACACAAAACCAAGGAAACATTAGCAACAATATGTAGTATCTGTATAAGCCACATAATGTTGACTAGGGAGAGGTATGGCAGTTCAACTCTATGCAACTAGGCCCAAAAAAAGCAACAAAGTGATGAAATAGGAATTACCACACAAAAAGAAAAAAAAAGTGTCTTGGAGACACCCATGAAGGTAGACTAGTCTATGAGCCAAAAAATAAAACCCATGGTCTACCTAGTATTTACTTTACAATGCTTCATACATATTTTGACCTTACTATTTAGAGGGGATCACTTTACAATGCTTCATAATAGTTGCGAGCATGACAAATTATGCACTTTCACCATTAAGCTGAAAACTACAAAACGGCTACAAAATCAAAAGAAAAAGATAGTATTGTTGCGAAGAGTGTGAGAAATTATGCAATTTCAAAAGACAAGAAGCAAATCCAAGTTACCAATTAAAAGTTATGGCCTATGAAATTCCAAACAATAGAGCATCTGGGCAGGAAAAAAAAGCTTCAAAACTTAGGAAAAACGGGTTTGCCAAAAATATATATCAATGGAACCATTGCATAGAGCTCAAAAAACCAATCAAGTTGAAAAAAAATTCACCAAATTCAGATCCCAAATGGTCAAGGACAAGCCCTCCAAAGTCGGGTGTCAAAATCAAAACAGTCCACTTTTAAGCCTCTCTCCAAGCAGAAAAGAATGATGTTAGGAATACCCAATCGATAGGCCGAGTGGCAATAGGAAGAAGGTATAATTAGCACATCAAAGTGTCCAAACTGCATTTGAAATAGGTCAAAACACCAAGGAGGATCAAAAATTGCCAATGATGGAGAAAGTAGCCAAATATATAAACATCTGCCAAATATAGCAAAAATGTTGAGGAGAAAGCTACCAAGTTGGGAGAAAAATTTGCTAAATATAGTAGGGCCAGAAAATATAGTGCAAACAACCAAGGAGAAAACTACCCAACTAAGTTGGACACTACCAAGGAAAAAAACAACAAATTGCAAATTATTGAAAGTGAGAAACCACTCAATAAAAAAAAAAAAAGCATGGCTATGTGGTATAAGAGGCAATTTATTAAAATTGCCAAGGGAGATAGCTGCTAGGTGGTTGTTCTTTAGCAGTCAACATGCCAACAATAATATTCTTTACATATGGCAACTTTTAAATAGCGAACAAAAACAATGAATACTGCAAACAGTGATAATGGGGGCGAAGTGAGCACCATCTTGGCTCTCACCCAATGGATTGTAATGTCCCCTTCTCATCAGTGATTAGCCTTGCAGTTCATCAGCCTATTTCGGAGACCCGTAGGCTGGAATGAGGAGAAATTAGGGTTTCTTGGCTTGGAGTTTTGTGGCATTTCATGTTATTTACTATTTTTAGTAAATACTTTTATGGCAGTGTGCAGTTGGTTGTCTTCAGTCATCTCTTCAGTGGAGCATGTTGCTTTTGTTTCAATATTTACTTCTCAAGCTTTATTTGGTGAAATTAATTGATTAAAGGCATAAGTGTTATAATTTTCAGTTGACCCCCCCTTGGCCTAAGGTTATAACTTGAAAGTTGTTTTAAAAAGGGGTCATGAAGGGTACGCCCATATTATAAGAAATATTAATATTTTATTTGAACTTTATGCCTTGAGAAAAGTGGACGCCACCTTTTGTGAGGAGTTGTATTTTATGAGATTTGAAAAAAGAAGAATTCTAAAAGGTGACTCTTGGCGTACCTTCTTGGAATGTGATGAGTTTCTCAGTTTTTATAAAATGAAGGCTTAGCTCCAGCATTTGGCTATCTACTGTTTATCATACTATTATGCTGTCAAAATGACAATGGACATTTTGCTTTTGCTTCGAGGATGCTACCTCCTAGCCCTTTCCCAATTTCGTGTTTGAAATACAACACCTAGTTGGAATATTTCTGCTTCTCAACATCAGACTAGCAGATTGAGCATCAAGATTGAAGAATTTCTGGAGTATTTTCACAGTTTTGGTTTACTGGTTTATCTACAGCTGAAGCTGGTTTTTGATTATATCTTTTGGAGTGATTTTAATTTTGTTCTGGGTACTTTGGCAAATCATTTGTTGGTTCAAGGCGCCCCCTTCCACAAAAGATTGGAATTTATTTCCAAGTCTTTATTTTTATCTTGCAAAATCGATTTTTCAAGAGGGTCGTACTTTTCCAGAAGAGCTTTGGAATTCGTGCAAAATTAACAGAGGTTCTTTGGAGCTGTTTCATCATTTCAGTTTGGTCGCCTACCTTCTAGCAATCAGTTGCACTTGGTCTCATTCGATTCGGAGGTAATTTGACCTACTTATGAGCATTTCATGATTTTCTCTGTAGCTGGTTTGAATTTCCAGAATTCTGATTTTTATATCAGATTGTTATAGTTCTCAGTTTTTGGTCTTCTACTTCAGTTTTGGAGTGTTATATGATTGTTAGAATTCACACTTCTCTTCCTAAGCTTCATTCTCTATCAATGTAATTGTAATCTGCAGAGTTTAATTTGTATAGGTTGAGATTAAGCATTACTAATCCAACCATTTCCAGTTCTGCAATTACTTGTTGTTTTCACATTAATCACCCCTGGATGGTTTACCGCCAGTGTGGATAATCTTATTGTAACGCTCTTGTACCCACTTTCGTAGTGGTGAATCCCCACAGCTCTGTAGATGCCCGTCGCAGCGGACGAATTGTTTTAATTGTAATCTTTTCCCCCCACTGTTTGGTGGTAGTGTGGAATTGCTTTTCATGGCTGGTTATCCGCCTGTTAATTTTTAGCTCTCAATTTATACACTCCGTCATATGTTAGCACCTCACCCTCAGTGGGATCTTGAGTGCACATTCTTGACGTTGAGTAGTTCTTTCAAGTTTGATTTTCTATTTGGAGCTAATGCTAATCAAGTTGGCTAAGTGCTGGTTGTGATGTGTTAATTCGTCGAAAAAAATTGATTAGCATATTTCAGTGGTATTAGAGCAGAAGACCCTGCCATCCTGTGGCAATTTGCAGTTGGTTATTTGATGAGTGAAAGAGATACTAGGCCATACACTAGAAGTCAGGCTAGAAATCAGCATCAGTTTCCACCCGTTCCAGAAGCAGAGACCTTCTCAGGAGTCCTCAGAGATCTTGGTAAAACAGTGGAAGGTTCAGATAAGTCAGTGGAAGTAGTTGAACAGACAGTTGAAATAATGTCAGACACTGTAAGGAGAGATAATGAAGAGAGGGACAGAGTGGAGAAGAAGTTTGATGGGATGATAGACATGATGTCCCGATTATTGTCCAAGTTGGACCAGCAAGCAGCTCAAAATATCATTCAGCCCCAAAATAACTCAACTGGAGAAAGCAGTGGAGTTAATGGGAATAA
>VDFB02020131.1:0-26616 GCA_007258455.2 Sequoia sempervirens
GAAGTTGGTAATAATGGTGATCAACTGGGTGATGGTAAGGTGATGTTAGGTGAGTTAGGTGTTGATGGTAAATGGTGTGGTCCCCTCTTCTCGATAATGTGACTCTTGGTGGGCAAGAAGAGTCGAAGGCTCCTTCCACCTTGTCCTTCTCTAAACTGGGGAATCTCAATACTGAAAAAGGTTGGCTTTGCTGAATCGTGCAGATTTATGGGTGTGGGGTTCAAATCCTTTGGTTTGATCCTATCTGAAGAGATAGGAAATTTTGGATCCTTCTCAGGGTCAGATCTTAAGTGGTCAAACCTCTTCGGTATGAAGACAAAAGGTAAAAATACTTTTCCTTTGGTGTCTTATGTTTCTAATGTTCTAACAGGTGAATTTTATATCTCTATTCTTGATTATATTGTTGAGAAAAGTGTTTCGCATATGGAAATGACTCTGCTAGGAAAGTTTATGGGGCCTCATCCCCACATTGAGCTAGTTCGTAAGTTCTGTATGAATCCTTGGCATCCCAAGGGTCATGTAGATGTTTCTTCAATGTAAAATGGGTTCTTCTCATTCTCTTTTAACTACAAGGATGATTTAATTTTAGCTTTAACAAGAGGCCAATGGTTCATTGAGAAGTCTTCCTTATTGGTCAAGAGGTGGGAAATGGGGCTAAATCCTAACTCTTACTCTTTTTCAACCACCCCTGTTTGGGTTAGACTACCTAGTCTTCCTATGGAATTCTTGGATGAAGAATTTTTCAAAGGAATTACAAATAGTTTTGGGTCCCTTTTATCTATCGATCAAATGATTTCCTCCAAGAAATGGTTGGTCTATGCTCACTTCTATGTCAACGTTGAACAATCTGCAGATCTCCTTTTTGTTGTAAATATTAATTGTTAACAAGGGGTGTGGGAGCAAGTGGTGGAAATTTATTCCATCCCTTTCACCTACTTTCATTGTAAAATAAATTGGCCATTGGGCGAAGAAATTCCCTCCAAAGGTTTAGAATCTTGTGTTGAAGCAATGGAGAGAAAAGGAGTGTGGGCATGTTTCTAAGGAGGCTCCTATGGAGCCTGTTAGTGAGGCTTTTTTTTCTATGTCTGAGTTGTCATAGGCGACAGATCTTTTGGTCCCTGGAGAAAATATCATGAATGAGGGGGTGGCTATGAAAGGTGGAAATGATCTCTTAAAGGAATCTTTGGAGGAGGTGTCCCATATTCACTTTGAGGAGGTTGTGGATTTGATGACCCAAGCTAAGGAGGATGAAGTGTCAAATCTTCTAGTGAATGATAAGATGCAGTCTCTATTGGCTATCCAGGACTCTGGTGGGATGAAGTATCCTCAAGGTGCTATTGATGATATCCCTTTGACTAAGGGAGGGGTGGAGGTTGAGAATCTTGAGCTTAAGGAGAGTGATGATGCTTTGAAAGAACCTCCCTATATTCCTATTAAAGGAAGGAATAGGAAGAAACTGTCTCCCCCATTGGGAGTTTCTACTAGGAACCATCAAAGGCCTAATTGTGGTTAAGATCTGAGAGGAAGAGGTTATCCTTCTTCATAGTCCTCTCAGGATAAATAAAGTAGACTCGATATTGTTGATGGTACACAGGGGACCTTGTTGGAGACGTTTTCTAAGGTAACTTCCCCTAAATTCTCATGAAGATCATTTCATGGAATATGAGGGGGTAAAATCACCCTCACAAATAGGATCTCTTATCAAATCTTCTAAGGGATCATAAACCTAACATTATTTTGATTCAAGACACTAAAATGGGTTCTAAAAATTTGAGAAAAAATAAATATAAGCTTTTAAAGACTATGGGATGCAATGTTATGAGGCTGTTGGAGCTTCTAGTGGAATTGTTACTTTTTATAACCCTAAGGATATTAAGGGTGTGGCTTTCTTTGCTGATTGTAATCATGTGGTGACCTCTTTCACCAATGTTAGTGATAAGTTTTCGTGGATCCTCTCCAACATTTATGCTCCTAATTGCAAGAAGGATAGAAAGCCTTTTTAGGATAATTTTAGCTCATTCAAATCCCTTCGCCCTACTTCCAATTGGTTTGTGATGGCGGACTTTAAAACCACACTTCATGACTCTGAAAAATGGGTGGTTCTCAGGTGGTGGATGAGAGTAGGTTTGATTTCATGAACCTATTAAATAATAATGCTCTCATTGACTCGGATCTTAAAGGGCCCTCCTATACGTGGTCCAATTTTTAGGTGAGGGACTCTTTGATTCAAGTGAAGTTAGATCAGGCTCTTATGTCTCCTAACTTACTTCTTTTCTATTCCCGCTCTCTATCCACTCTTAGTAGGCTAGGGTTAGACCATTTTCCCCTTTCTCTTTTTGTGGACCTTCTAGGGAGGACAAAATTTTTTCCCTTCAAATTTTAAAAGATGTGGACATGTCATTCAAACCTAAAAGATAGGATTCTCTCCTGGTTGGATATTCAGGTGAATGGGACTATAATGTACAGGGTGGCCAAGAAACTTGTTGATGTTAAAAACAATGTTAGAAGATGGAATAAGATGTCTTTTGGTCAAATATTTTTGGAAAAGGATGTTGTTAAGGAGGAGCTTCTTGTGGTGCAAAATTCTATTCAACTCTTGGGTGATGTTGGGGATCTTATTCAAAGGGAGAATGTTCTTCTATTGTGATTGCATAATATTGTGGCCAAAGAGGAGGAATTTTTGAAGCAGAGGTCCTGGATAATGTGGTTAAACAGTGGGGACTATAATTAGGGTTAAAGTTTCAAGATTAAAGCATTATTACATCGATAAACAGAAAAACCGGGTAATCAATTATCAAGAACAATGAAAACATAAAAGTATAAAATAAAATGAAATAGTCTCACTCAATCTTTTATGCATCCATTGAATTATCTCCATAGCTCTTCTCCATTTTCCTTGAGTATGATAATTTCCCTCAGATATTTCTTGAGTATGTAAATAGACCTATGATAATGGTAGAACAAAATATTAAGGATTCTAATTATTATCTCAACATTACGATAGCCTATGAATTCAATATTTTCTAAGATATTCTAAGATGATAAATGACAATAGTATTTGTAGACATCCAAATTTGACCACTCCCATATAGTAAAATTTTTTCCCTTTAATAGTCTATTTCATTGATATATTTCTCCTTTTCCTAAAGTTTTTAAAGTATTTAATTGAATAATTGAATATTTTACCTTTCATCCCTTCCTCTCTAAATTAAATAAATATATCAATTTATTTAATTTAGTCATTTGACCTTTTTGAACTTAAATCAATTTTAAATTCTCTCTTTTCTCTCTCCTTGTCACATCCTCCATAATCCCTTTCTAATCTAGATTAGTTTAATTAATCCATGATTAGGATTAATGTCACATCCTCCATATTTGGCCACTTGCCTCTAATCCTTCATTAGTCTTCTTAATCACTTGTTTTCACAACCTTAATCTAATATTCATGCCATTTTTGGTATTCCTTCCAAGTCAACCTATCATAAGTACTTTCTTCATTTAGCCATGACCTCTTCTCCATGTGAATTAAAAATTCACATTTATTCCTCCAATGGTCCCCTCTTCCCCATGAAAGTTGTTGGGAAATTCTAAAATCTCTCATAATTCACATCACTCGCATGGGGCAAGGACCTCCTTTATGAGGACCTTGTCTTATCCCCAAGGTACTTCCAATCATGTGAATTTAAAATTCACATTTATTACTCTAGCACTTCTCTCTTCCCCATGATGATTAGTGACGAATTCTAAAATTCCTCACTTGTCACCATCCTTCCCACATGGGGATAGTAAATTTCTTTTGAGGAAATCTTCCCCTAATCCCAAAGTACTTGTAGGTACCTCCACCTTACATGTCCTCTCTCCACCTCATATGTCATTTTTCCACCTCCCTTTCCACATGGCAAGATGTGAGGGCTTTTGAGTCCTCAACTCACCATATCCCTTGACCTTGTCCATGCTGGCTAAATCCCAACCATTCAATCCTTAGAGACTCTTCCCCTAAAATAGAGGATTTGGTCTCATTTTTAACACAACATATTCATTCATACACATTCAAGCATTCACAACTTCAACTCTCAAGCTCAAGCACTCAAAACTTGCATACAAGCATTATCATCCTCCATTGTTGCATTTTGAAGCTCTCCTTGCATTTATCCCATGCACATTTAGCCAAATACCCACTTCCATTTTTGCATTCATCATCCAATTTAGATAATTTTACATATCATTATAGATTATTATTCATCAAAGAGCACAAATCTTATCAACATTAAAGGGCCAACCAAAGGATCAACTTGGATAAGGTATAATCATTCTTTTGTCTTTCTTTGTTCAAGTTCAACTAGGATTATCTCAAAGTGTTGCTTTGTGTTGTTTCTCCTCATTGCATTTTTTTTTGTTTTCCAATATTTAGGATAGGAAATCACACTACACACATTTCTGGCATGCCTGGTGGGACCCGCAAACGGTTTTGTTCCTTTCACATTTTCTGTTGTTTGAAATTTTGTAGGTTTTGGTTACACAAAGGTGACTCTATAGCTGACAAGGGCGATTTTGTCATCAAGACATGCGACCCTACCCTCAACAGAGGTGATTTTCCACTTGTAGAATTTCCCATCTATGAAACAGGAGCAAATATGCTCCCTGTTTCCTAGATAGGTGTCTCTGCTACTAAGTTGGGTGAGCCTACTTCCTTAAAATAAGTGATCTTGCCTCTAAATAGGTGATCCTATGGTGTGGGGGCACTAGCAAAGTTCAACAATTGAAGTTTTGGTGAAATCCGAAATTTTGTTGTGTTCTTTTTGAGGTCATGTTGGCCATCTAGCTAGGGTTTATTGTTTTGAATAATGCTTGATCAATCTATGATCAATGTTTTGGGAGGTGGCAATCATGAATGGGTTTTGAAGCCCCCAACTTGTCATCTTTACCAACCTAGTCAAAGTGTTAGAAAACACATGGGGTTTTCTATTTTACATCATTAGGTCATCTATGAGCTCGACCCAAGCTCCTAAATGGTTGTGGAAGCCTATTTAAGGGCAGACTCGACCCTAAGGCAAGGTTAGATGCATTGTTATTGAGTGACCTAATTGAAGATTGAAGAAAACAGCGTTGAAAAGATAATTTTCTTGTATTTTTGTGTTGAAACTGATCTTTAATGGCGTGATTATGTTATTTTATTGTGTGTAGTATGTAGTGTTAGACTTATACAATATTGAGGAGCCTTTCTTTTTGATTTTGTAGTTTGTTTTCAACTTGCATTTGTAAATACTTTGGCATCCTGTGTTTTCTGGCCTGAATCAGGCGGTGTTGAATAGATGGAGGCTTAGAGCACCTTCCCATCGTATAATTTGTACAACCTTTTGGGAAATGTGCCCTACCTCCATGCTTGTAAATATGGTAGGAGTTAGATTGTTTTTGGTTTTAGGAGCTAAGAGAGAATCCTTACCCTAGGCGAGACAGTGAAAACCCAGCTAGGAAAGGCTACAGGACAACATGGATTATTTGCAGGGGAAAGAAGATTTTTGAGAAATTCTTTCTTGAGAATTTAGGAAAGTGTCTTGACTATGCATGGTGATCAGGGAGAGTATTTTTCAATCCATTTTCTAGGAGAGTTTTCTGACAGTCTTAAAACAACTTTTAAAAGCTTTGAAACCCTAGCTTGTCCATTTTCAAGACTAGGCCCCGTACGGACAGTTAGGGCTTGAGACTGTTAAAATATTAAGGTGATGATCAAGTGAATCAATAGTATTGAAGAGATTTTGGGTGGTTATTTAGGAATTTGTGAATAATCATCAGTTTCCTTAAAGTTGGAGGCCTAATTGGCTCAAGGGCTACTAGCCTTCTAAACCTATGGAATAGGCTTCATGCAAGCGTTGGCAAGATGGAGTCTAAGTGAAGTTTCAGGAACCTTAGGAGGTTGTTTTGGAGCTTTGGAAAGCTTTCCCTCACCCCTGCAAGATCCATTTATGTATTGAGGGAGGATTAGTCTTTTGGATGCATAAAAGGCTAAAGAAGAATGGAGTCATAGTACCAAGATTTGGCTTGGTAGTTGCAAACTAGAAATGATGGCAGGGTTGGGAAAAGAAGAACTAGAGGTGCCCTAGATAGAAGGAGGACCTATAGGTTGAGTGGTGGGAGAGTGACACGGGGGATTCATCAAAAGGTGAGACAGAAGCATTGAGTCGATGATTGTCTCAATCCAACCTGTCCCCTATCAGTTGAGTGGAAGCGAGCAAAAGATTTGGGAAGCAGCTTATATGTCAAAAGTTGAGTCAAGTGAAACTCCCACCATGGTGACAAATGCACAGTTAGCCAAGATGGTTGAAGGACAAGAGGAGGATAATAGGTTGTTAAAGGAAAGAATAGAGCAACTTGAGAAAGCATTGAATGATGCAAGGTTGGAAGGAAAGGTACCAAAGGAAGAAGAGGTTGCAGAGGAGGACAAGGTCCCTGAACCTGACCTTGTTTTGGAGGAGGAGCCTTTCTAGAAGGCATTGAAAGCCTTGAGTGGAAAGAACTTGAGAGTCCTTACCACTATTAGGTGGAAAAGATGGATCACGTTTGGGAGGTCATGGATTGGATAGAAAGGCATGGAGAATCACTTTGAATGTGATGGAAGTAACTAAGCGAGAAAGGTGAAGGGTTGCTGAAATCAAGGTTGAGAGGATCGACCTTGACATGGTGGAAGTTTGTTGTTGTTGACGAGAGAGAGAGGGAAAAAGAAGGCAAACCCATTTCAACTTGAAAGAATGGTTGCTAAGGTGAGAGGAAACTACATGCGGGGTGATTATGAGAAGTTAGATTTACTGAAGGTAGAGTCTAAAGCCCGAGAGAAAAGGAACCAAGATCATCAACACACCTATCTTGAAGAGTTTGAAGCTTTGCTTGAGATCAAATGTGATAGGGATGAGAGCCTAAAAGTGGCTAGGTACCTTAATATGTAAGCGGAAATTGGAACATTCAAGAAGAGAGATGAAAACAGGTCCTAAAAACAGTCCACCCGATATTGCTCGGTTGGCTATAAAAGGTGAAAGAAAGGGAACAAAAGGAAGCAAGATCCCGATCTTCTAAGAGAGAAAGGTAGAGATCAAAGAGGACAGCGTGGTGGTTACCAAGGTAGAGGTAATGATCAAAGGAACCAAGGAGAATCTAAGCTCACTGAGCATGGAGGTGAAACATCTTCAAGAGAAGGATTTAACAGAGGAAGAGGACCTCAAGGAGGTTCAAACAAAGGAAGAGGAGCAAGTAGGAGTAATTCTTACTTTGCAAACATGAAGTGTTATCATTGTAACCAACTAGGTCACCCTGCTTATAGGTGCCCAGAGAAAGCATCCTCTTCTAGCAATGAAAAGAGAGTGGCCTATGCACAAGAGGACACCATGAGTCCTAAGGCAACTGAGATCAATCATATAGAATCTAAAATTGGAGAGAATCTGATGTTTAACAGAGTTCTGATCAGGCAGCCAGTCAAAGAGGAACCTAAGCAAAGAAGAGCTCTTTTTAGAGTAAGGTGCAAGATACTTGGAAAAGTGTGCAAAGTCATTGTAGATTCTGGTTCAACAGACAATATAATCTCAGAGGAGGCAGTAACTAAGCTAAAATTGGAGAAGGTACCACACAATAACCCCTACAAGGTCACATGGCTGAATAAGGGGCAGAGTGTTTTAGTTAATGAGCAGGTCACAGTGGAATTTTCAATTGGAGGCTATAAAGACAAGCTAGTTTGTGATGTATTACCCATGGATTGCGTAGTAATACTCTTGGGCATGCAGCGGAAATATGACATAGGAGTGCCATCTATGATGGGAAAAGGAAAACCATCTCATTCAAGAAGGATGGAAAGAACCTTCAAGTACTGATCATTGTGAGAGAGAGAGGAGAAGATGAGGGGCAGTCAAAGAGTACCCCTAACATCATGTTGAAGCGATGGCAAAATTCCCTTGGACCTACACAAAGGAATGAGGATATGTGATCATGATCACCGATCCAAAAGAGGAAGAAAAAGGCTAAAGGATAGTCTTGCAGTAGTCAAAAGGTTGCTTGATAAGTACAAGAGTATAGTCGATTGATGGTACCCTATGACCTACACCACCAAAAGAGCAATAAGTCATAAAAGGTGAGCTTCATGCACGGAGCCTCATTACCTAACAAAGCAGCATACAAACACTCTGAAAGCCCGAGAACCTGGGGTGGCTAGACAAGTGGAAGAATTGTTGAATCAAGATTACGATTCAAAAGAGCAGCATCGACCCATGTGCCCGATCCGGTGGTTTTGGCAACTAAGAAAAGAGAGTAAGTGCCAGACTTTGTACTAATTCTAGAGCAATCAATAGGATAACAATCAGATATATGGATTCCCTATACCTAGAATAGAAGATTTAATGGATTGCCTTAGAGAGGCACAATATTTCATAAGTGGGACCTCAAGAATTGGCTACCATCAGTTAGAATTAAGGAAGGTGATGAATGGAAGACAACTTTTAAAACAAATGATGGATTATATGAGTGAAGTGATTCCTTTGGCCTCTCAAATGCCCCTAGCACATTCATGAGACTAATGAATGAGGTGCTTAAGGATTTCACAGGGATCTTTGTAGTGGTCTATCTTGATGACATACTAATTTTTCAGTAAGACAACAGAAGAACATTTGAAGCATGTGGAGATGGTTCTTAAAAGGTTGCAAGAAGAATAGTGCGCAATCAACCTTAAGAAGTGTGAGTTCTTCAAACAAGATCTTGTGTATCTAGGATTTGTAGTATCCAAAGGAACATTGAAGATGGATCCAAGCAAGGTGGAAGCCATCCTAAACTGGCCTACACCAACCACAACAATAGAGGTAAGAAGCTTTCATGGTTTAGCTCAGTTTTATAGGAAATTCATCAAGAATTTTAGTGGTATATGTGCACCAGTTCTAGATACTATTAAAGGTGGACTAAAAAAAAAGTTTAAATGGACTTAGAAGGCTGATAAAGGGTTTGAAAAACTGAAACAAGAAGTGGCAACTCAACCAATTTTGTTATTGCCTAGTTTTGATAAGTTGTTCACAGTTGAGTGTGATGCAAGTGGAGTAGCAGTAGGAGGAGTACTTAGTCAAGAAGGTAGACCTGTAGCCTTCTTTAGTGAAAAGCTCAATGAAGCCAAGCAAAAATACTCCACCTATGATCTAGAATTATATGCTTTAGTGCAGTCCCTTAGGAAGTGGAGGCATTATTTGTTACCCAAAGAGTTTGTGGTTTTCACTGATAACCAGGCACTCAATTACATCAACACCCAAGAGAAGCTAAGTAATAGGCATTTGAAATGGATGGAATACATCCAAGCCTTCACATTCACTATTAAGCACAAGAAAGGACAAATGAATAAGGTGGCAGATGCATTAAGCAGGAGAATGCTAACAGTACAGGAGATACAGCTGAAAAGCATTGGATTAGAGTTTCAAAGACCTCTATGGTGTAGATGAAGACTTCTCAGAAGCCTACAAGGTATGCTCTAATTTTGAGAATCATTTTCATAGCCAATTTTCTAAGTATATATTGCAAAATGGACTGTTATTTAAGGGTAGTCAGTTATGTGTTCCAAGAGGATCAATGAGGGAAAATTTGATTCAAGAAAAGCATAATGGTAGTCTTAGTGGGAATTTTGGTATTAATAAAACTTTAGAGCTAGTACAAAGGTTCTATTATTGGCCTAAGTTAGCAAGAGATGTCAGAAAATATGTGGAACAGTGTGTTGTATGCATGAAAGCTAAGGGAGGAGCTACCAATGCTGGTTTAGATCAACCCACATATTCCCTATGAGACCATGGGAGTGTGTGAGCATGGATTTTTTAGTGGAGTCTTCCTAAGACCAAGATTGGTTTGTAGATGTTTATGTAGTAGTGGACAGATTTAGCAAGATGGGTCACTTCATTCCCTTGCAAAACTACTCATGATGCAAGCTACATAGCTCATCTTTTCTTCAAAGGAGGTTGTAAGGATCCATGGCTTTCCTCTAAGCATTGTTTCTGATAGAGATGTGAAGTTCATGAGTCATTTTTGGAAGACTCTATGGAGCAGATTGGGTACAAATCTGTCATTTGGATCAGCTTACCATCCTCAGACTGATGTTCAAACAGAGGTGGTTAACAGAGTGTTGGGTAATCTTTTAAGGTGCTTGACAAAAGAATATGGACAAACATGGGATATGGTGATTTCCCAAGCTGAATATGCCTATAATGACAGTGTCAATAGAACTACAGGGAAAAGTCCTTTTGAGGTTGTGTATGGGATGCACCCAAGAGGCATTTGTGAACTCAAAGACCTTGGATCAATGGAAAATAGGAGTGGACATCGAGGAGCTTCACTTTCGAGACCATGAAAGAGATTCATGAGTAGGTCAAGAAACAGTCGCAACAACAACTCAAAAGTTGAAGGAAAAAGTTGATTTGTCAAAGAGAGATGTGCAATTTGTAGTTGGGGACTATGTTATGGTCCACCTCAACAAATCCAGATTGCAGAAGGGCATGGAAACCAAGTTACAGATGAAAAGAGTGGGTCCATGCAAGGTGTTGGCCAAATATGGCAAGAATGCATATAAGGTGGAATTACCATCAGATTTGGGCATCTCTCCAATTTTCAATGTTGCTGATTTAATCAAGTCCAAGGGATCAGTCAATGATGAGGATCAAAACAGCAAGGAAATCTTCAAGGACATCAGTAATGTGACTCTTCCCCAACAAGACAAGCTTCAGGCAGAAAAGATCTTGCAGTCAAGAGTACAGAAAGCTACAAGACATAAGGTGTACATGGAGCAACTTGTCAAGTGGAAGAACAAGCCAGACTCAGAAGCCACTTGGATACAGGAAGATCAGTTCAAGAAACTTGGCATTGACCTGACATTGGTCTCTCCTTCCTCTCCTTAGTTGTTTTGGGCAGAGAGGGAGAGAATGGTGCAGGAGCACCTGGCAAAGTTCAGCTTAATTGAAGTTTTTGTTGGAAGTCCAAATTTTGTTGTGTTCTTTTTGAGGTCATGTTGACCATCTAGCTAGGGTTTGTTGTTTTGAATAATGCTTGATCAATCTATGATCAATGGTTTGGGAGGTGGCAATCATGAATGGGTTTTGAAGCCCCAACTTGTCATCTTTACCAACATAGTCAAAGTGTTAGAAAACACATGGGGTTTTCTATTTTACATCATTAGGTCATCTATGAGCTCGACCCAAGCTCCTAAATGGTTGTGGAAGCCTATTTAAGGGCAGACTCGACCCTGAGGCAAGGTTAGATGCGTTGTTATTGAGTGACCTAATTGAAGATTGAAGAAAACAGCGTTGAAAAGACAGTTTTCCTGCATTTTTGTGTTGAAACTGATCTTTAATGGTGTGATTCTGTTATTTTACTGTGTGTAGTATGTAGTGTTAGACTTATACAATCTTGAGGAGCTTTTCTTTTTGATTTTGTAGTTTGTTTTCAACTTGCATTTGTAAATACTTTGGTATCCTGTGTTTTCTGGCCTGAATCAGGCTGTGCTGAATAGATGGAGGCTTAGAGCACCTTCCCACCATACAATTTGTACGGCCTTTTGGGAAATGTGCCCTACCTCCATGCTTGTAAATATGGTAGGAGTTAGATTGTTTTTGGTTGTAGGAGCTAAGAGAAAAGCCTTACCCTAGGCGAGACAGTGAAAGCCCGGCTAGGAAAGGCTACAGGACAGCAGGGATTATTTGCAGGGGAAAGAAGCTTTTTGAGAAATTCTTTCTTGAGAATTTAGGAAAGGGTCCTGACTATGCATGGTGATCAGGGAGAGGCTTTTTCAATCCATTTGCTAGGAGAGTTTTCTGACAGTCTTAAAACAGCTTTTAAAAGCTTTGAAACCCTAGCTTGTTGTCCATTTTCAAGACTAGGCACTGTACGGACAGTTAGGGCTTGAGACTGTTAAAATCTTAAGGTGATGATCAAGTGAATCAATAGTCTTGAAGAGAGTTTGGGTGGTTATTTAGGAATTTGTGAATAATCATCAGTTTCCTTAAAGTTGGAGGCCTAATTGGCTCAAGGGCTACTAGCCTTCTAAACCTATGGAATAGGCTTCATGCAAGCGTTGGCAAGATGGAGTCTAAGTGAAGTTTCAGGAACCTTAGGAGGTTGTTTTGGAGCTTTGGAAAGCATTCCCTCACCCTTGCAAGATCCCCCTACAAGATCCATTTATGTATTGAGGGAGGATTAGTCTTTTGGATGCATAAAAGGCTAAAGAAGAATGGAGTCATAGTACCAAGATTTGGCTTGGTAGTTGTAAACTAGAAATGATAGCAAGGTTGGCAAGAAAAACCAGGGGTGCCTAGATAGGAAAGGACCTATAGGTTGAGTGGTGGAGAGTGACACCAAGGGGATTCATCAAGGTGAGACCCGGAGCATTGAGTCAGTGATTGTCTCAATCCAACCCTATCCCTATCGTCCTACTACTAACAGGGGTGAGCCTGCAATTGACAGGGGTGATTCTGCCTCTAAGAGGGGTGATTTTGCTATGAACATGGGCAATTATGCTCTAGACAGAGGCAATTATGAGGTAAATAGAGACTTAAAGTGTTATTTCTAGAGTTTTTTTCTTATCATTTTTTAGGTACTGACCCCCTAACCTATTTTGTTAGTGAATGTGCTTGGTTTTACTATTATTTTTGTAAGTTTTTCTCGCTTTTTGAAGGTTGGATGTTAAAATACTAACATATTTGTTTCAGGATGAATGAGCCAAGACCATTAGTTAGTTTGCTTGTTTGTTATTTTCATACTAGCTAGGAACATAGATCTAATTAAGGGGAGTCAATACTATTGTTTATTGTTCTTGAAAGTGGACTATTGATGTATCCAATCCCCTTACGCCATTTGGCGATCCTGGGTGAATATAAATCATAGTCCACTTTAGTCCTTGGTGTTACCTAGGAGATACTAGATTATTCAAGCTTTCCCCTTGCACTTCATGCAAGCTTGGGGACTAGCCAAAAATATCTAGTGTCTTCTTTTAGTGGGACCTGCTTGGGGATTTCACCACCCCAAGGGATGATCTCGACCACATGTTACTGGTGAGGTATATAAAGGGAGGAGAGCCAAAGTTGTATCCCAATCCAATCACATCATATCTAGTGAAGCATCAAAGCTAGGGTGATACCTAGATAAGATGTGAAGAGTTGGTCCAAGTTTCCAATACCTCACTGGGGCTTCTGACTCAAGCCTATGATGGGCTGGTGTTCACGGTTGTGCCTCACATATTGTGCGTATATTGAGGACTCCCTAGACCACCTTGTCTATCCTAGATAGAGGACCGTGTTGGCCATACCCACCTTACTAATCTTAGGACTATGTTGTTTGAACTATCTTCATTTTTTGAAATCAATGCATGTCTTTTTGGTTGAGCCAGCCTCTACCTTTTGTTTGTTGTTTGTTGTGTTTTCATCATTTTCCTTAGCTTTTTTTTTCATCCAAGTTAAGCCTTGATCTGCTATTTGGGTGAGTTTTCCTTTGATAGGGATGAACTTGTTGCTGATAGGGGAAAACCTGTTTTCCATAGGGGCGACACTACCTTTTGTCTAAGTTATTTCTCAGTCTCTCTTTTTCTAAATCACCCATCCTTCACTGAATAGGCGAGTCTACTTCCAACTTGGTTGATTTTGACAGTGAGTTGGGTGAGCCTACTACCTAAAGGGGTGATTCTACTCTCTGTCTAAGTCATTATGTCTATCAAACAACCCATCACATTCACCTATTTCATTCAAAGGGATGATCCTTCCTCTGAGTTGGGTGAACTTTCCTAATACTTGGGAAATTGTGCTTGTTGTTTTAGTCCCCTATCAATCCTAGAGTCATCATATTCATCCATTGCCTAGAAATAGGTGATTTCACAACATAGTTGGATGATTTTTCACTTTGAACAACCAATCCCACCTTTTGTTTAGTCAATCTATTTATCCATTTGTGGGTATGTGTAGGATCATCATGGAAAAAATAGGCCCTTAAGTGGCAAAAAATTCATTAAAATTAGAGTTAGGCAACCTGACGTAAAAATTTGAATAAGTTATCTATATTATTTCAAAAATATGTAAGAATATAATCTATAGCAAATTTAATGTAGTTTCTAAACTACTAGGTTTATTTAAAGAAAAAATATATTTGGTGATAATTTAAAATTTCAATGCAATAGTACTCAAATTTTAGGGAAAAAATAAGTAGGTGTCTGTCTAATCACCCTAACCATAATAAAATGATAATATTTTTTATAATATTTTAGATATAAGTAGAGGACTCATAACTAGATGTGATGCATATATTTTTGCAATTTTTTTCAAGTAAATAATTAATTATGAATTTTTTATTACAACTTAAAAAAACTACTCGTATGTTTGACCACCTTAACTTGGTCAAAACTTCATGAAATTCATTTTTTCTAATCCTATAGTATTTGAAGCATAGAATATGATGCATGTTTCAGATTCAAAAAATGTGATACCGTTTGAGAGCTATAGATGTTTTTCAATCAGCCTATCAATCAGGAATTTAGTCGTAATTTAAATAGAAAATGAATAATAATTATTTATTAAATTCAAAGTAAAGCATAATTTATGTTGGTGGAAAGCTAAGAATCTCCTTTAAAAACCATTTTTCGTTTCATCAATTTGGATAAAAAAATTCGTTAACCACATACCCTACACATACCCATCATATCGCCACTTTTTGACCCATCATGATCCTGCACATACCCTTGCCCATTCTATGAGTCATCTTCCCCATTTTGAGAGTCTTTTTTCCCATTTCAAGAGTTTTTTTTCCTGTACTAAGAATCTATTTCCCTATTCAGTTGGTTTGTTTCTCCATTTAGAGAGTCTATTACCCCATTTATCGATTTCATTTGACCATTTTCAGATTTAGGTAAGTATGAAATCTTTTTGGGCAACCTTGCATCCTAGTTTGGCAACCTTGCACCCAAGTTAGGCGACCCTGCACCCTAAATGGGCAACCCCATCATTTGAACAGGCGACTCTGCACCCAAGTTAGGCTACCCTACAACTTGAATAGGCGATCTTGTCACTTGAACAGGTGACCCTCACCCAGGTTAGACAATCCTACACCTTGAATAGGTGACCCTACACCCAAGATAGGTGACCCTGCACCCAAGATAGGTGACCTCGCACCCAAGTTGGGTGATTCTACACTCTGAATAGGTGATTCTACATCCTAGATAGGTGAACCTACACTTTGTTTGGGGATTCTGCACCTTGTTTAGGCGATTATGTCAAAATACAGAGAGCTAATCTATTGTGATCCCAAAAATCTTGTTGTTTTCCAAGGCATTTGCATCTTTCATTCATCTGCAATCTTCATTTCAGTCCATCTGCATTTCCCAAAGTTCATTTTCTTAACATCCAAATCATATAGGTACATCTTAGAATATCTCTAGGTTGCATATCCGTCATCGTTTCCTCAATCTAAATCCCCTAAACTTTGTTTTAGGAGGGTATGTGGAGGATCATTATTGAAAAAACATGCCCTTAAGTGGCAAAAAATTAAGAAAAATCAGAGTTAGGCAACTTGACATAAAAATTTGAATAAGTTATCTATATTATTTTAAAAATATGTAAGAATAGAATCTGTAGAAAATTGAATGTAGTTTCTAAACTACTAGGTTTTTAAAACATAAAAAAATCTATTTGGTGAAAATTTGAAATTTCAATGTAGTAGTACTTAAATTTCAGGGAAAAATAAGTAGGTTTATGTTGACCACCCTAATCACATTAAAATGATAATATTTTTTATATTATTTTAGATATAAGTAGAGGACTCATGTCCCGATGTGATGCATATTTTTTGTAACTTTTTTCCATGTAAATAATTAATTATGAATTTTTTATTACAAATTTTTAAAAATATAAAAAATTCATGTCTAAACACCTTAACTTGGTCAAAACTTCATGAAATTCAATTTTTTTCTTTAATCCTATAGTATACAAAGCATAGAATGTGATGCATGTTTTGGATTTAGAAAATGTGATACCGTTTGAAAGGTATAAATGTTTTTTAATCAACCTATCAATTAGAACTTTAGTCATAATTTGAATAAAAATAAATAATAATTACTTACTAAATTCAAAGTAAAACATAAATTATATTGGTTGATAGCTGAATTTCGTTTAAAACCCTTTTGTTTCATCAATTTTGGGTTAAAAATGTCATCACTACATGCCCATCATATTTCCACTTTTTGGCCCATCATGATCCTGCACATACCTAGGAGTTATTATCCAAATTGGATTAGGTGTCTCAATCTAATTGTCATTAGCAACATCTGCTTAGGATTTCCATTTGTCTTGAGTCAGTTATCATCTTTGGCCCAATCAATCCACTTTCATCTCAAGGTGGATTCAGTGTTGTAATCATCTAGATCTATCCTTTAATGTGATCAATTAGCACCTTAAGTTACCTAGGGTGATTTCTAAACTTGGTTTAGAATCCCTTTCATCATCCTTGATCAATCATCCAATCTTATCAATTGTTTCATCAATCAATCTAATGCAATATAATCCAATTATCCAATCTATCGATCCCTCATCCAGTCTAATCAATCCTTCCATCATCAATTAGGTCATCTTTGCATCATATCTTAGAGCTTAGTCTCATCTTAGATCACCTAGTAGTTTTTCACCTTCATGCCTATTCAAACTCGATCACAAGCGAAGAAGAAAATGGTAGAACAAACCCAAGGTTCCCAGCCGAATATCCCTCAAGATCCCAAAAATAGTAAAAATGTCCCTCACAATCCCAACAACAATGCCTCATCATAGTCCAATACTTATCTTCATAACACATCACCGCCTGGTGACAAGAACATGGTCATTCAACCTGAAGTCATGGTTGATGAATAATTTAGTAACCCCATGAATGTTTAGATGACATATCACCTCCTCAATGAGCGTTGGGATAAGATTCTCACCACTCTAATCATGAAAGGAATCAAACCACCACTTGATTCTGATATGTCACAATATACTGACACCCAGTCTCTTCTAGCACCTCAAGATTTGCAAACTTCACAAAATGTCCTAGGAAATTCATATATTCATGAGGGTCGCTCTATCGACAATTGCTATCAACGTTGGTTTGGAAATGTTGTGATTTATGGAACCGCAAGCTACACCAGCCTCGACCTCAGAAGCGCAACCCGATCCAAATGACCCCTTTGGTTATGGTATGCCACAACATATTCCATCTACTCCACCACTCCCACCTTAGCATCCTAGTCAACCACCAGTCAACACTAAGGGAAATCATGTCCTTGCATTGATGTCACCACTAGGGTCTACACCCGCTAACAATTTACTACTGCCACCTCAAGGTAACATCCCTACATTCCAATAGCCTCCCATTAACCTTCAACCAACTACTATGTCACAAGAACCACTGCACACACTAATATTTTCTCACAAGTGCTACCACAACATGCTACTACTACTGTTATCCCTTCTCATCCAACCCATCAACAACCTCTGCAACAAAAAGTTCCAATTCAACAATAAAACATTTTGAGTCCACCACAACACACTACCGTTTTTACGCAACGCCCACATCAAGTAACCTAAGTTGCATTGCAACCTCAAAACCACCCTACGTTGCCTCCATCACAATCCCACAATAGCAACACATCCCTTCTTTCCCACCTTATCAACAACCACCCCAACATGTGTACATTCCCATCACTAGTACAAAAACAACAATATATAACTAAATAAACTACTAAAATTGCATATGTGACTAATTTTGGTCACGTGACCATTAGTAGTTTATTGCCGGTCATTTATAACGACCAAATTTATGACTAAACTATTTTAGTCATTTATTTATTTGGTCATTGATTTGGTCATTGATTTGGTCATTGATTTAGTCATTTATTTAGTCATATATTTTAGTCACGTGACTATTTTAGTGGTTTATTTGTAGTCATTTATAACACTACCAAATTTATGACTAAACTATTTTAGTCATTTATTTAATCATTGATTTGGTCATTGATTTAGTCATTAATTTAGTCATTTATTTAGTCATGGTAGTGATTTGTTCAGTCATATATTTAGTCATTAATTTAGTCATTGATTGTTGTTAACTGGTCATTTATTTAGTCATGGTAGTCATTTATTTAGTCATTACTTTAGTCATATTTAGTCATTAATTTAGTCATGTATTAAATCATGTAAGTCATTACTTTAGTCATATATTTAATCATTACAAATCAAATCTAACTTAATTAATCTTCATAAATTAATGCATATAAACTTCAAGTATCATAGGTATTCAAATGTTGAAGAAGCACCATGAAATGACGACTAAAATTTTTGAACAAATATGATTGATAAAACACAAACACAAACAACACAGTATTTATGAGTGGAGAAAAAACCACTCTAAAAATTTGCTTTATTAAGCCTCATTGGAAAATCAAAATCTCATTGGTTACATTCAATGTCTCAGTGACACTGTACAACTTATTGACACTATATAAACAAAATACTCTTATTTTTATATACTTATACTGTTTTCCCCTTCCTTAATTGTAGTCCTTTTGGAAGGGCAATGACCTCCTATAGGGGCTTGACCCATTTAATCCCCTTGCAAATCCACAGCTTTCCTGCCGCTATTGGTTTCGGCTCCTCCAAACTCTTCCTCGTTGGTATTCACCTTTTACTTCTCCAATTTGGAGCTACAACCTGAAATAAGGTTTCAAAATTAGTACGTCAAAAACATATTTGGAAGTATATTTTTATCAGATATTGTAGTTGCAAGTTCCACTAATTATAATAAGATAAATAGTTTTACCTTTTGCATCAACTAATGCAATTCTGATAACTTTTAGAGGATCGACAATGCTAGCCTTTATCATATCAACATACTCAACTGCAAGTTGCAACACAACATTAAACTTATTAATTAGACTCAACATATAAGAAGAAAAAGAAACTTCAAACATTATCAATTTAGTTTCCTCGTAGCATACAATAAATAAATGATCATCAACAATAAATATTTTAATATTTTTTTTATGACAAAGTAACATACAAATAGGGAGAGGGGACAATAAATATTTTAATATGTTTTTTTATGACAAAGTAACATACAAATAGGGAGAGGGGAGTAAAATCACTCTGATGCAAAAATAAATTGTACTAAACATAAAAGCATACTTTAGAAAAGTGAAAATTACTCAAATAGTAAAAATAAACTTAGAAAAAAAATACCTGAGCAAGTGAAAGGTCCAACCGAACATGATGAATTAGCTCTACAAGAAGTCTATATGCCAATGGCCTTAGAGTTTCAAAGCAAGCTCATCCAGTCCCTACTAAAACCCTGAAACAAAACATTGCAAGTACATTACCATAACTAAAATATCAAGAAAAGAAGTTAACTAAGATAAAAAATCTTCACAAGCCACAATATTTATAACCAACTCAATCCATCACAATGAAAATTGAGAGAGTCAAACTAACAATGCATATGCTAGGAGATAGCAGTTGATTTGACTCTAAAGATGAATATGAATTTGACAAAGAAGAAATCTTACATTAGGTGAATGTTCAAAAGAAAGCAGGTACACAACCCAAAGTCTATTACATTCAGAAATGGGCAAAGATGAAATGATGAAACCTGCATACTTTGTGGAAGGTACGAGATCAACAAACATGAACAAAACAAAAGTAGAATAAGGAGTTGGCCATTCTATCTAAATGAAATTGAAATAGAGTACTATTCCACAGTATATCAAAGTGACACAATATAAGGGAATGATTGTCTTGATGGATTTGAAGGACTAAACAATGCAGCCTGGATCTGAATTTCCAGAAGAAAACCATATGCAAAATGAAATACCACCCACACAAGAGTTAAACTTAGGTGCTAAGGGTGAAGCAAAGATAATTATAATTGGAGCATAATTCAATCAGGAATCGGTAAGAGCATCTACTCAGTTTTTAACCAGGCACAAAAAGGTTTTCAAATGGGCACACATAGATTTAAAGGGACTACTGCAAGATTTGTGTGAGCATGGTATTGATCTCATACCTAGAGCTTTGTTGTATTGACAAGACCATACCCAATGAACCCTAGGTATGCAGTAAGTTTGTATAAACAAATTAATAGAATGTTGGAAGCAAGCATGATATGCAATGTATCTAAAATTGATTGGTCGTCACCAGTGGTGTTAGCAACCTAGAAGTTAAAAAAATTAAATTGAAAATATGTGGAGATTTTTGAAGTTCAAATGTTGTACAAAGTTAAAACTAGAGACCCATTTGCTACACCATTTATAGGTACATTTTTTCAATAAGTAGCTGGAAAATGTGTATAATAGAATGTCCTTTCAGTTGTACAATGTACTAGGAGCATTTCAAATGATAATCTTGTTCATATTTAGTTAAATGTGTATGAAATATTTATGGCTTTTATGGACAATTGATGAATCCATGGAATGAGGGGCAATCATTTAAGGGAATAATCTCATAGCATGCATTTATGTCAGTCATTGCAAGTGTCTTTGAATCCAAATAAAATTCAATTGCTCATAAGCCTTGTACCATATGGAAAATTATTGCATCATGTGCTTAGTGAAGCTCATATTGATGGATTGCAAAGCACCAAATATGTACAAAAAGTACATATTGTTCCAAAAAATATTGGGCATTATGGAATATTTATGAAGAATTTCATAGAATTATCACATCCATTAGATTATTTGTTAAAAAAATTGTACATTTGAATGGTAATCTAAGCTATTGAGAAAATAAAAATTAATTTGTTGGGTTTTCTGATTTTTTAATAACCAAATTGGGACATAGAGTATAATATTCATATGCATGCCTCAAAATATTCCATTGGTTAGCATTTGTAGAAGAGGTAGTGCATAAATTAGAGTCTTAGACCATCCATTACATTTGGAAAATTGATTGTTTAGCAAAACAGAAAATAATTATACCACAATGAATAGAGGAACCCTGCAAAGGTATTTAGTGCAAAAATGATAAATCCCAACACTATCTCTTGGAAAATCCATTTATGTTTTTTATGGATCACCAAGCATTGTTGTTCTTGATTTATAGACCTTTCGTACATGCCACCACTTAGCTATAGTAGTTCTTATAGGAATTTACATTTTGTATGGTGGTATGGAAAGGAAAGAGCCATTTTCTGTAGATGGAATCAATGACAATTATCAAGACTCGTGCCTATTTTGTATAAAAAATTGCCAAAATAGTATAAATACATCGGGTAATACTTGAATTAACTATAGAAGTTCCACTGGAAATGCTTATCAACTAGGAGTCAGCTACAGAAGTGTCATTGGCTTAAGAAGAATGCCTCAAAGAGATGTCATCTCATGGAATGAAATGATTGATTGCAAAATGTGCACAAAATGGATTTTGCAAGGAAACTCTCAAAATCTTTAAATTAATGAAGCACTCTGGAACACATCCTAACATTCTATTTTCAATGGAATCTGGGAGGTTATTTAAACTTTTACACCCTTCTATGTTCAATTGTTGTAGCTATGATAGGTTGCCAATGAATATCATTCAAGATTATCACATGTAGCTTTAAAGATAGCCCATATATTCTCTTTTTTTGTTGAAAAAGAAAGAGGTTGTTACAATAAATTGGAGAAAAATCAAAGTGCTTTCAAATTTTCTCTTCGCTCAAAATATAGAACTAAAACACTGAATGTATATTCATCCACATTCCTCCCTCCATGGAACCCTAGGCAAAAGAATAATATAACTAAATGGTAGAAAGCACTGTTGTCACTAAAGTGTGCACCCTTGCTGAGCTGATAGAATCACTTAGCCACCTTGTGAAACATGAGATGATCTCCCTAAGTGTGGGCTTAGATGCTAGAGATCAACCTCCATAGAGGGTTGGTTCCCTTGGAAACTTCACCTAATTACCCTATCCTACTGCTGCATGCTGAAAAAAGGGTGAGAAGGAAACATGAAATGAAACCTATGACTCAAAAAGGTGATGCACCAAAATGATCTCAAATCTACAATGTTGTTTCAACTCACAACATGATTAAATGAACAAGTTGTTTCATGCACAACTCAAGTTTCTACATACTTATACATTAGTATTTCATAGGAAAGATGAAGTTTTCTCAATCCTAAAAGGAAAAATTAAAAATAGATATTTTCACAATTAGAAGTTGTTCAAACTATTGTCATAACCTATGACCTACATAAGACATGCATATCTCTACAAAAAGGTGCTGAAGGAAATGAGACATACATTGAGGATTTATATGAAATCACAAAAAATACATCAATCATTTATATTTGCACACAAAAAATAGATTAGAGAAGGAAAAATAATTGTCTTTTATTGATCCAAAGAAGTGTTACATACAACTGTACAAGCTTGAAAATGGAGTTACAAATCTGCTCCAGCTTGAAAGAACTCTGAAAACAAGTTACAATGCAAAGCTAAGAGAGAAAGAACTAGAGAAAAATCTGCCCTTAGGCTTGCTTATAAGCTGCTCAACAATTACTAAATAATAGGAACATGTGTTTGCATCAGCTTGCTAGGTCAAACTTCTTTGAACATCCAAAATAGTTACCCCTACTTTGCAGCCCCTTAAAAAGCTCCAAAAAGGTGTTTGACTGAAGAAAAGTTGTTATTTTGACCTTGTCTATCAACCAAGTTCCTTGAACAGCTCCTAAATGCCCTCAAAAGGTTCAAAACTGAGTCAAAATTGCCCTATATTCTCTCAACTTGTTGCACAACTCATTCAATCTGCTCCTAGATACTTGTCAACTGCTCATGACTGCCCATTACTTCCTTTAAAGTTTAAACTATTTTGACTTTATCTCCAAGTTCATAGGACATATGGAAAAGGTCTTGGGAACGATTAAATGCCCTAGGAGGGCATAGGATAAGCTCCTTTAATGCATTTTCAATTGCTTTATGACTCCTTGAAGATGGTCTGTCATACTTATGACCTTCATATGAGACTGTCATCTACTATCTATGATCATGACTGCCCTATTGATATTTGACTCTGATCTGGGTTATAAGCACTAGCATCAACATTATGCTACCTGAGGACTCTAACAATGCCTTGGCACTATCATTGTTGAGTATTGACTTCATTGTTTCATGACTGTCATAGTAATGGCTCTTGTCAGTTATGATTAAACCCCCTACCACTTACAACTATCATGAATGCTACTTGTCAACAATATGAAAGCTATTGTTTTCAAGATTTGGACAGTACTGCCATCACAATGTATGTGTTTGGCACTTGAAGAATTCAACACCCTCTTGACAGTCCCTATGATGCTCTGATAACCCTCTTAAACAATGGACTGCATATATAAAAGACTTAATAAGGCTGCCATTACTATACCTTATTCATTAGTCTTCTCTTGCAAACACTTTGAAATACTGTCATGGATTTTGTCTTCCTCCTTTGACTGTGCTTTAACCTCTGTCATGTTTTCATGACATGATTAACATCTTCTTACATCACTTTCTTCACACATGACAAGATTGCAGGGATGGGTACCATCCTGGAACTCAACTCTCTCATCATCAATGCATGAAACTACAACAGGATAGCTATTACTAATAGAAGCTACAATACCAATGTATGGTTCCTCCTTGTATACTCAATTTCAAGCCTTCCTACAGCTCTTATTGCCTTCATCAAGTTGCTGGGAAAGAGTACAGACCAGGCTACAAAGTTAACAATTTTGCTCCACCCTTCCATGAATATCTTTGAATGTCAACAGCCTATCTGAAGTCACTTTTTCTGCATATGTTTCATCAAATGCCATAGGTGTAGTGTCACAATAGTGTCATCACTGGAAATGTCTTCCCCAACTCCACATCTTAGCTGAATGTTTCTGCATTCTTTTAAAATCCATGTGATCTGTGTTTTAAGATCCTAAGCCTTCTCTAGGGAAATACTATAATTAGACTCTCTCTTACACATATCAGCCTTCTATGTCCACTGTCACTTTTTGGGGTTTCAGTAGGGTTTTCAGTGGCAAGTCATCCTGTTTGGATGCATCATATCCTTGAGAAGCCCCAACCAATTTCTTATTGTTCTACTATAGTGGCTTCCACTACCCCTCTTTTCTTTGCCATTTACTAATCCCATCAGCTTCATCATTACCCAAAGCATCAGCAATGCTTTGTTGTGTGGAATTATCTCTTTGCTTTTCTATTTGTTCATATCAGATAATAACTGACTTGTACTAATAGAGTTGCACTCTCTATTAGTAATTAATAGTATATGAATGGCTAACAATATGAAGAGTAATTAATAGTATATGAATGGCTAACAATATGAAGAGCCTCTTTGACCTCTAAGGATAGAAATACAACCTTATCTTCCCACGACTATCATATGAATATGTTAACTGTGCATTCTTTTCTCTTCAGCAATGTATCATTGTCACATGCTCTAATGCCCTTAAGAGGTACTGTCACTTGAGTTTGTCCTTTGTCATTGTTTGTATCTTGATAGAAATCTTGCTTGCCTACCTAGCATCATAAAAGACCTCTGCTCTAGTGTCATTAGCTCACTGTAGTTTGTTATCGTCTCCCTTAAGACTCTCCTTTTCTTGTTCACTAAACCAGCTCTGAAGTCTTCAACCTATGTTCTTATGCATTCAAGATTTCCCTTTGTATCACTCTCACTCCATATAATATCATGACTATAAGAATTTCTCTGTCACTTTGCTTGATCATAGCTACTAGCCTACTACCCCTATGAAGCCCAAAATAACTGTGGTTATGAATGATGACTGTCCCTAAGTATCATAAGCAAGTTGTTGTCCTACTTGACTTCCCTCATGACTGACTTAGGGTTTCATGCTTATGAGTGCAGGTGACAATGAACATGGTCTGTCCTATGATTGTGATATGTCTTGACAATACTTTGAACCTGACCCTTATAGTCACAGGGTTCACTGCCTTTTCTGCCCCTTCTTCTGTACCTTAGACTGTGATCACTGTTTTTACCTTTATCATTTTGAAATATGGTTGTCCATAATCTACTACTCACACTAAATTGCATCCTTTCATCTGCTTTAACATGCAATTCTTTTGGTGAACCACATGCTTCCTCCAAAGGACCGCAGATATCAAATTTCTTGCTTGATTTTCTTCCTGAGACACTGTCATTATCCTTCTCTAAATCTGTGGATGACAAAGGTCATGAATGAGATCTTGCAAGATTTTTTGGTGAGCCTTCATCATTCTAGACTTACTAACTTTATCAACAGTACTCTTTGTCTTAGGTAGCAGTAGCATCCACTAGTCTGCCTTTCACTGAGATTTGTCCTTTAAGGATATCTGCCATTGTTATTGACTTTGTCAGAGACACAGTGACTTTTCCAAACCCTATGATCCAAGCACTTTGTCAGCACTCACTGAATGGATCAGTTGCTTTCAATTTCAAACTTGTTCTTCTCTTCAAGTTTATGATATGGACCAACTCCATTTAAGATAATGTCAACCCTTAAGTTGGAGGTCCCAACTTGCACTGGTAAGTCTGATTCTGTAGTGCCAACTTTAGCTTTCTCTTCATCCAGTACATGTTTCAACACACCATGTCGAAGAAAATGATCAATAGCAGACTACAATACTTTTTCTTGAGGGAACTGTCCCTATGTTTTCAAATGTTGAAACAATGCTTGGTAAGGAGGAAACTATGGGAAAATGGCAAGAAGCCTTGCTATCATCCATCTATCTAGGAATCTTTTCTTCAACTTTATTTGATATTCTATTCTTAGACAATCCAATTTTGAAATCATCAATCTCTTCTCCCATGTAAGATCTTTCTACTTAATAATTCCTCCTTCCAACTCCTGTATTCTTTACTTAGGCGGGTCCTTCATCATTTGAACCCAAAAGAACCATTCTGCCATCAACTAAACAAGAGGAGGAATCTGCACTAGAGTCATATATAAAGTGTGCCATTTTTGTTAAGGAACAGTGGAATACAGTCACTCAAAGCTACCTAAAGGCTTTGAAACATGGAGAAAGAATGCATAAAATCCTAGAGATCTTCCTTATTCAACAATCTCGGAAGAGTATGTTCATTCTCCTTCTGCAAAAAATAAGTATCATACAAGGTGACCTCTTTTCCACTATGACTTGTACTCTGACATTCTTCCTTGTCAAAATATTTCAATTAATGAAGTACTCTGGAACATATGCTGATAATTTAAGCTTTGCTTGTGTTCTATATGCATGCAACCATGCAAGTTTAGTGGATGAGGACTGTACATACTTCACTACATGAGTAACCCTTATTGCATTACACCTACAGGTGATCATTATGTTTGCATGGTTGACCTTCTTGCTCGAGCTGACTATCTTGAAGACACTCTACATTTTATCATTAAGATGCCAAGATGTGTTTTTTGGGTGCCTGTAGATTGTATATGAACATTGATTAAGTAGGCCCAACCTATGAATGTAGCCATCAATTATGTAGGCCCAACTTGTGGTGGGTAGCATTGGTGCATGCATGCAACACTTGCCATATTGATACTAATATTAGGTGACTATCAAGTATAATGACCTAGATTTATAACCTAATATTAGTATCAATATGGC
>VDFB02020132.1:0-11260 GCA_007258455.2 Sequoia sempervirens
AGAAAAGAACATTACAAGCAAAACAGAGGAACCAAGCCTCAAAATCCTAGGGAAGCAACACCAAAAACCAAGAACAAACTCAGCTATCTTCAAGAATCCTTCTATCCTCCTCAAGATACCTATCTAAATCATGTTGTAACTCAGGGGAAACTTGCACCCAGTCCTCAATCTTCCAGCCAACACCTTGCTCGGAAGCCCATTTGGCTAAACAGTCAGCAACCCGATTCCACTCTCTCGGGATATGAACAAAAGAGACCTCCTCCATCCTAGAACTAACCTGAAGAATCTGCTAGACCACCGAGGCTAATTTCCAATTAATGTTAGACATCTTCCTCTCATTCAACAAGTTAACCAAGATCTGTGAATCCGCTTCACAAATAACCTTTTTCCACCCCAAAGCAAGGGCCCGCCCCACATCATATAGAATCGCCATACCCTCCATAAGGTTAACCATCTCCTTCCCCTCATGAATAGAAAAAATAAATATCACTGAACCCCCTGAATCCCTACCCACCCCACCAATCCCAACAAGCCCAGGATTGCCTCTGGAAGATCCATCAGTATTGATCTTAAAAACACCTACCCACCTACCGGCGGGGGAACCCATCTACCCAACCTCTGCACTCTCTTGTTCCCAAGCCTGCCTCTCCTAGAAATAACAGAGGAAGAATGTATCCCCTGCAATCCCAGTCTATCCACCAACTCAACATCCCCTTTCTCTAGGGGGAACACCCCTTCACTCATAGCCGCAACCGACTCTTGTATCATTCCTAACATACGCAACCAAACTTGCTAACCCCCCAACTTCACACCATGAAATATCCTGTGATTTCGCTCAAGCTAGGTCTACCAAAGAAGAAAAGTAGGACCGACATACCAAACATTCTGCAAGAAGGAATCCATTGATGGCTCGGTCTTCCCAAGCTATCCCAGAACTCCACCAAAGAAGAAGTGTGGACACAAGGTTGCTTCCAAACCCCCCACCTCTAGTGCCAAAGTTGGACAACAAAGGGGCATTAGAAAAACAAGTGCGAGGAATCCTCCTCCTCTTTCCCATAGAGAACGCAAACTGAAGGCCCCTGAAAGCCACGCTTACGGATATTATCCTAGGTCAAGCACCTATTCCACACCAGAGTCCAAACAAAGCAATTACATTTTGACCATGATAACTTATTCCAAACCCGCTTCCACCAATGAACCTCCACCCTAGCCAAATTTTGAGCCAGTAACACCTGATAACCACAAGCAACCGTGTATATCCCCTTAGGATTGTGTATCCACGCAAGAATATCCTCTTCCAGAAGGGAGCTGCAACGCCTACTGCAAAGAATTGTATTAAGTTCAGCACTATTGTCCTCCATCCCCATAACGGGCCACTTAGTGGGATCCTTCCAACAAGCCCTCTCTAGCTGACCATTAAAAGATAAGGATTTCAAGTCACTTACCCAGGACCAACCAGCCTCAATAAATCTCTAACTCAAGGGAAGCAAGTGATGAAATTGAGAGATAAGAGGAGGGAAGCCATCCCAAGAGTCCGACCAAAAAAGAGCTTCAGAACCCCTTCTGCATATCCAAAATAAACCATCCTTAATGAGTTTTTCACCCTTCTAGAGAGTGCTCCAAATCACTGAGCCTTTTCCCCCAAGAGGATACCTAGGGATATCATGTCGAGGGATACCAAGAAGATACTTATGAGAAAGTAGCCTAGCCCATAACTGATCATGTTCCACACACCACCTCCAGAATAGCTTAGCAGCCACTACCCCTCCAAACAAAGTTGATTGGAAAAGACCCAAACCACCATACTACTTTGGACTACACACATCCTCCCACCTGACCAAGCTCCACTTGGAGGATGACAGGCAACCAGCCCATAAAAACTGCCTCTTAAGGGAATCCAACTCCCTAAGAAATCCCACCGGAGCCACTTGAAGCATGCACTTGTAAATAGGGAGAGCCTGCACAACAGACTTAAGAAGCCGAACTCGCCCAACAAAAGACAACCATCTATGTGTCCAGTGATTGACCTTCGCTCGAAACTTATCAATAACACTCTGCCAATAACCTTTGGGAAGGTGACCAATAGAAATTGGAATACCCAAATAATTAATAGGGAGAGCCCCTATCTGAAACATCAAAATATTAGCAATTCTTCTCTGAATGGGTCCCGACGTATTGAAGAAGAAGATGGAGGATTTATCCTCATTAATCATTTTCCCTGAAGCCGTCAAGTAAACATCCAACACCTGCCTCAAAGAAGTAGCCTCCCTGATAGTAGCCATTCCCATCAAAGCCATATCATCAACAAACTGTAAGTGAGACTGCAAAGGAAAATCTCCACCCCATCACCAACCCTGAATGGAACCTAACTCAACATTTCTTTTCAACAACCACCCAAGACCTTCCGCAAGAAGAAGAAATAAGTACGGGGAAAGGGGATCCCCTTGATGTAGACCCCTAGAAGCTCCAAAAAGCTTAGAATGATCTCCATTTATCAACACCGAGAAGGATACTGATGAAACACAACTCATGACCCATTGGATCCATTCTTCACAAAATCCAAAAGCAACTAGGATTTTCTACAAGAAAGACCATCTAACCCTGTCATAGGCCTTAGCCATATCCAACTTAATGAACATTGCCTTCTCCTATGAACTAGCCATGGAATGAATGGTCTCAGTAGCAATAACAACCCCATCCAAGATCTGTCGACCCGCAACAAATCCAGTTTGTTCCTCTGAAATCACCCCATTAAGCCACTTCTTCAATCGCTCTGCCATTAATTTTGAAATAATTTTATAAGCCACATTGAAAAGGGAGATAGGTCGAAACTGAGTTAACCTATCTGCCCCTTCACACTTGGGAATGAGGGCAATGAAGGTGGCATTAAGAGCTTGCAACATCTACTTGTTTCTTTGGGATTCTTGAACAACCTCCAAAATATCCAACTTTATGATATCCCAGAATTCTTGGAAAAACTCTATTGGGAAACCATCAGGTCTGGGGGCTTTCCCTTTCTTAATCTAAAACACAATCTCCTCAAGCTCCTCTAGAGAAATCTCTCTCATCAAATATTCATTCACCTCCCTGGAGACCAATTGAGGAATACAAGAGAGAACCTGTTCCTCCTCAACCAAACCCCTGGCAAATCTTCTCTAAACAGAGCTGCAAAATACTGTGAAGCCTCATCAGCAATTTCCTAAAATGAAACAAGACAATCCCCCCTGCCATTAACCAAGACAGAAATAGAGTTACCATGCCTCCTAGCCCTCACAGAATTAAAGAAAAAGGCAGTATTTTTGTCCCCTTCCTGTAGCCAATCAACTCGAGCCTTTTGCTTCTAATAGATCTCCTCTCGTAATTTGCATTCCTCCACCATATTTAGAGCCTTAGCCTCCTCTTTTAAAAGAACCTCAAACACCCCATTCTCATGAATCAAACATGTAATACTATTCAACTCTTCTTGAGTGGTAGCCTTTCCATGAAAAATATCACCAAAACATCTCTTGTTCCATCTTTTAAGTTGATACTTGACAAACTGAAGAAGCTTGACAAAAGTATACATTATTGTACCAAAGGTAGGTCTACCTATCCTCCACCACACATTCACCTGGTCATAGAGAGAAGAGTCCCACAACCACATAAGCTGTAACTTGAAAGAGGGAGTTTGAGGCACCCGAGCAGAGATGATATTAAGCTTGATAGGCCAGTGGTTCGAACCCCTCCAATCCAAAATCTCAGAGGAGGTAGACCATAAGTCTCCAACCCAAAAAAAGGAGACCAGGAACCGATCCAACCTCTCAGCAACATAGTCCTCTCCTATCCTCCTATTATTCCAAGTGAAACAACCATTACTGGGCTGAACATCAATAAGATTTAAATCCAAAATGCAATCCCTGAGAAGCATCGCGGAAGGCTCCAACCTAGCAACTCCACCCCTTTTCTCAAACAGCTCCACGATAGCATTGAAATCCCCTACCAAGATCCATGGATGGAAAGGCACCAAGCTGTGAACAAAACGAAGATGAGACCATAAGAGCTGCTTGCCTTGAAGCTCAATAGGTGCATACACATTAGAGAGGAGAATACACTCTCCTGTCACAAAGCATGAGGCCACCAAGGATATAGAAGATCTAGAAGACATCCACCAAAGAGGACTAACCCTTTGAGGGTTCCATAAACAAGCTAACCCCCCAGAAGCACCATGAGCACCAATACACTGACACTCACCAAAATTCCACAACTTTGGTACCATCTTCAACATACTCTCCATAGATAATTTAGTCTCCTGAAGAAAAAAAACATCCAAAGAATGATTCCTAACCAACTCACGAACAACTTTTTGCCGAGGGCCACTATTCAAGCCCCTTACATTCCATTATAAAACAATCATTTCTAGGGACACGAGAAATTTGAATCCAGGGTCTTGACTGCCCTTGACTCCACCAGAGTTTCCCCAATTGACTTAATCTTTTCAGTATCCTTTTAACTACCCAACTTGGAACTCTTTTCGCCAGCCCCTTTCTTTGGTTCCTTTTGTAGAATACCCATGCGAGGAGATGGCAAGGAGCCCTTACTAGCTTCCACCCCAGCCTTTACAGGTATAGAAGAACCATTTTCCCTGCTCTTTAGAGTTCCAATAGAAGGATCCTACACAACCTGATCAATCAACTGATGATCCGTGTCCATCTGCCCAACATTCATATCTTGCATAACCTGCATAGCCTCTAAGGAAGGCCCATCCTTTCCTATACCCAAGGTTCTCTGATCTAGATTCACCAATCCTAGGTTCATTTCCTGATGGGTGAGATCATCGAGGACCTCAAACCTGTTAAAAGTGTCATCATCCTGCCTATCCCCCAGGGACCTCTTCTTCCCACAGTTCCTATTCCAAACTTTAACAGGGATAAATCCATCCTCACCAGTGCCCTCACCTAGAATAGGCTCCTTCCCCTTATCAACCCTAGGCGGATTGCGAGGAGGTTGAGAGGACTGGGACACCGCTGGCTTAGCCCTAGGGCACCTACGCTGCAAGTGTCCATATTCATGACAAAATCAACACTGAAAAGGAAGAGTTTCATAGTCCAACTGTTGCACCCATGTATATGATCTTGCACTCACTTCCACAGAATCTGGCAATGGCTTGCTTAAATCAATTTCCACACAAATACGGGCAAAAGTCATTACCTTTTTAAATTGCGTCTGCTATGAAGATCCAATAGGTTTACCAAGCATTGCAGCTACCAAATGCAGCACATCCTCATGCCAACATTCAACTAGGAACCATGGTAATCGAACCCAAATTGGGACCCTATTCAGGAGCTCCTCAGTCGGATTGAATCCTGCATGCCATGGCTTTATAAACAAGCCTACTTGGTTATAAAAATAAGGACCTCCCTCAAAAATACTATTCTGATCCTTCATGCAATCAAAGGAGACCATGAAGTAATTATTCGCTAGAAGCCTAATTTCCATCTCTCCCTCCGGCAACTAGGTCCTCTAAGCCCAGGACTCCAAAAACTGCAGCGAGACTTTCAAACCCATAAACTTGCAATAAAAAGAATGCTTCGAATAATACTCAATATCATCAGCCAACATCTCCATCGGGATAACCAGTTTCGGTCTCTCTTTACATCTTTCCAAACATCCATTAATCTTCATGATCTTAGGGCCCCCAAGTGACCCAGAAACATTCATCTCCTAATTCGATGCAAATAAATTATTATCAAAAACCTTCGCCCCCTGCGTCGACGGTTTTGATCCAAAGGCTAAATGGAAATCCATCATGGGTCTAACCCCAGATGATTCCCCTCGGCACATAGGTCCAAAAAAAGACTTCAAATGAGCATGCAAGCCCCCAGGATGCGAGATCAAGAACCACCACTTGCACAAGGGTTAGTAGCAACCCCCCAGCTCCACCTACAGCCCACCAAAGGATAAAAGATTTTGCTTTAAATAAGGTAGCCCCACCCCTGATCGGGACAACACATAGCCCGAGGAGACAACCGGCTTCAGACACCAAACCCTTTGCACTTCACCTAACGATTTTTGCCCCACACGAGCCTTACCAATGAGCCAGGCTTTCCTTGATCTGGGGCGCACCAAACACCACGCTTTCTGAGCAAAATTGGTCCGCGTCACGTCGACAAACACAAAATGCCTTCGCGCAAAGGGAAGCTAACATGAAGCGGAAGGAAGGCGGATCATCGAGATTCACCTAGAATGCAAAAGAATCCCCATGAAGCGCAGCAAGAAAAACACAAGGATCAAGCTGGGGCCTGGGCCTAGCTCGGTCGACAAAGCTCATAAATGCCTTCATTTTTCATCCTCACATCACATCATTTTTATGTCAAGTTGTCTAACTCGATTTTTTTCTAAATTTTTGCCTTAAAGCCTATTTTTTTTCCGTGATCTGCACATACCCTTTATTTTCATAAAATTCTCGTTCCAACATTATTATGAACAAATCATCCTTTTCAATAATAATGATCATATTTTTTGTGATATCATGGTTAACAACCTTCCCAATAATTTATGTTTATGTGTTTATTGAAAAATCTTTTTTTTTTAGTTTATATTTGTTTAAACTTTGAACTACACTTCGTACATTCATTAATATGCAAACTTTCTACAACATGCTTTTAATGATTCAAAACCTTGTTGAGATATTGCACTTTTCTGGTTTTCATAGCTTCATATGTAGTTTGTTTTTATTACATCTATAAAGCACACAAAGATATGATTGCTAAACATCTATATTTCTTCCCTTTATATGCAGGTACATTTTCTGTCTAAAGGAATTATGCCAGCCTAATTTCAATTGCAAACAAACACTACATCCACTAAAGTAATTTACATATTTAAAATATTTAGTTCTACCAGTTAATGAACCAACATATGTACACAACATCAATGCTGCTAGCTTAAGAGACTCTTCAATTTCTGTGTATTCAAAATTGGGAAAGTTTATGGAGAAATATCCATTGATACTTGATAAAAAATTAGCAAATGCAAGGCTACTTGAAAGACATTTCCATCCATGTCTATTTGAGTATAAAATTTTGTATCAAACTTTTAAATTTACTACCTTCAAAAAAATAGGGACCTTTCAATTCTTCTCTACTAGAACTTTCCTTATTATCAACTTAAAGGTAGTTAGCTACACAAGACTTGCATATCGTACAAGTGGTAATGGTGTTGCTTGTGGTTTTGACAAATCACCATATGATTGATGTTCTTGATGAAGAGAAATTTGATGATTTAAAATATGTATTTATTTCATATCTACATACAGTCATATAAACCATTTTGATGTATCTTCAACATTTTTGAATTGACAATTTACATTGAATTATGAATTGTTCATTGTGTTCTTATTTCTATAATTAATTTTGTACATTTCAGTTCAAACAAAGGATACCAAAACTTGAACCATGGATATAGCTTGAGAATGAAAATCCAAAGAATAATCTGTGTGAAGATCAATAAGGAAATACTAGTTTATCTTTAATGCTTTCTCGGTTTTGGAGAACTTCATATTTGCTTACCTTTCTGCCAATTAAAAAAGATGATTTACAACTTACACATCTCATTTAGTTATAATAAACAAATTTAACAAAAAATTAACTAATATGTCTTCGGCGATTGCACATGAAGGTGCAATTGCTAGTTATAATAAATTTCATTTGATACTTGTAGTGTAAATAAATATTTAAGCAATATGTCTCTCATCATTTTTTCTCTTTGAAAAAATGTTAATTAAAGATCTAATTGTTATAATTAAGATTATTAATAGTGCATTGGCTCCATTAATGTTTGAGTTTAGATGTTATTGACAAGTTCTCAAATTGAATAGGACCCTTATCTACTTTTTATTAAAATGTTGTAATTTAATTATATGCGTAAACTATAATGTTTAATTAAATAGTTGCATGCACTATAATATAAATATTGAGTAGTTATAGAGGCTTAATGTGCTCACTAATAAAAAAATGATAAGATACCTTAAATTAGTTCAAAACTAATTTGATCTACTAATCAATGTATTATAAGACCCATTGATGGGTGATTTATTGATAAAAAAAGTACAAATATCTAATAATTTATGACAATTAAGTCATTTCCCATAGTTTTGGTTTTTAGATGTATTATTTTTTATCAATTTGATCTTTAACCTATTTCATGGAGAGAATCAAAGTATATATAATTAATTATAATATTAACAATACAAATTCATACAAGACACAGTTCAAAAATTTGGAGGTGTATAGACTATGGTTTAGGGTGATTCCTTGAGAATGTACATAGCTATCAAACTCAATGTGTCATTATTGGAATCTATAATAGAGGCAAAGGATTATATCAAAGTACAAAGTGTTAGGGGAAAATGAATAAAATAAAAACTTTAGAAACTACAATGATAATCATAATATGTAAAGTTATTATATAATAATTATGTACAAGAGGTCAAGTATATCATGAATTCATAATTCATCCTCTTGTTCTTCCTCTAACTGACTAAAAATTTTAGTATATGTGGATGATAAAAATGTGAACCAAAAATAGTAACAATGCGAGGAAAGTATAGCAGAATGGGTGGGACTATGGAGAATGAGCGGGAAGCGAGAATTTTGAATCTAGAACAATGGAGCAGGCAGGTGGAGCAAGATCTAATGAATACCAAGCTAAATCAACACGTTTAGTCTCTTGAGAGAAAGGGTAAGGTTGAATCTGATTAGAAGGATACGAAACAAAATCTAGGTGGACCGGGAGGAAAAGATAAATACAGGGGGTCCACGAGAGGTCTTTCATGAGAAAAACGAAATTTCAATGAAGTGGTAGGGACAGCGAAAGGGAAGGAAACAAAGTATAAGCCTTAAGGTCTTGCTATTTGGTATCAAACCAAATGGTAAATCAATTTTCCCTCCAGTGAGTAATCATTCTGACCCAGCGAAAGGTAAGTTTTTCATCTCTGTGCCTGACCCTGTTATTGATCATAATATTTCTTTGATGGAAAAAGTCCTGGTTGGGAAGTTTATGGGCTCTAGACCAAATGTTGAGATGGTTAGGGAATTTGTTAAAAATAAGTGGAGAACAAATGGGCAAGTTACGGTGGCTGCTCTTCCTAGATGCTTCTTTTCCTTTGAGTTTACCTGCAAGGAGGATATTTTGGCTATGAGGAGTGGAGGACCTTGGGTCATTGGAAAATCTTCCCTAGCCCTAAAGAAGTGGACCTCCCACCTAGACCTTTTTGACTCTATCTTTGAGAACGTTCCAATTTGGGCTAGACTCCTGGGTCTCCCTCTGGAATACTGGAATGAGGACATTTTCAATGGCATTGCTAGTTCCTTTGGATAACTTCTTTCTATTGACCCTATGATAGTAGCTAGAAAGCGGTTGGTGTTTGCTCGAATCTGCGTAGGAGTCTCACAGAGTGTTGACCTTCCTTCTTCAATAGATATTCAATCTATGTTGGGAACCTAGACGCAAACTATAGAGTTTGAATCCATTCCATTTCCTGCTTCAAATGTAGGAAATCAGGGCATTGGGCTAAGAAATTCCCATTAAATGTCAGTAAAGAAAAATAAAATCACCTGTCCAACCCTAAGACTTTATGGAGAAAGAAAATTGATGGGGAAGGACAAGCAAGCAATACCAGTGAGGAGGCTGGTAGGAAAAATGAAACTCAGAGGAATACCTCTGACAATATTGATGAAACAGAATCTAAGGATCCTAATGCGCAGATTAATCACCAAACAAGAGTAGAAAATAATGATGGCCCTAGGGAAGATGAGGAAAGAACTTTAGAATAAATGGAGGAAGGGAAAAGGGATGAGGACATTGTTTCCTCTACTCTTAAGATCTTACCAAAAGATAAAGAAAATGGGTTTCCTGGATTGGAGGACATTCCTATCCAAGGTCTGTCTTTGGATATTGGTATTCCAATCCTAAACGTGACCTCTATTGAATGCTCCCCTTTAAGTGACCCTCTTAATCTCCAAGAAAAAAAAACCCAAATTTCGTAAAGGACACATTTGAGGATTTGAGCCAGAATACTAAACTTTTGAGTGAAAATATGAATCAGCCTAGGAATGGCCTAATGGATACCCTCCCTTGGGAGCAAAGAAGAATGTATGATAGGGAATGGGAATCTAGAAGAGAGATGGAGAGCCAAGAAGATACTAACTAGGAAGAAGTCCTCTCTCATTCTAAGAAAAAGGAGAAAAGAAAATATCAGAATACTCTGAGTGGAGTTGTTACCAGAACAAGAGCAAAGGCAGATTGTGGAGCCAGTAAGCTTGGTTGGGGTAGAAGATCGGGAAAATGGCAAAGAGAGCATGAAAGATTTCAAGATATAGCAGATGGTGTTCAAAAGACCATTCCGAAGATCCTCCAATCCCCTGGTAAGATATGAAGATTATGTCTTGGAATATAAGAGGGCTCAATAGCCTTCACAAGAGGGATGTTTTGCACAATTTTGTTAGGGATCATAAACCTGATATTCTCCTCATCCAAGAAACTAAAATTCCCAAAGAAAAGGTGGAGAAGATCAAAATGTTTCAAAATTGTGGGATTCAAGGAAATAGTTTAGATGGTGCATTAGGAGGCATTGCTACCTTTTGGAACCAGAACCTCATTAAAGGCAATAATCATGTGGCTACTAAATTCACACATATCAGAGATAACTTTAGTTTGATTCAGTCGAACATCTATGCTCCCAATGGGAAAGGAGCTAGAAAATCTTTGTGGAATGATCTCTCTGCTTTCCGCAAGATTTTTGATAATGACCATTGGATAGTCATGGGAAACTTTAATACTCCCCTTCTGAATGAGGAGAAATTTGGAGGTTCTTAGGTGAACCAGGAGAGCAAGTCTGATCTTTTTGATTTCATCAACAACAAGGAGTTGATTGATATGGACTTGTAAGGGGCTTAGTATACATGGTTGAATAGAAGAACTGGTAAGGAACTAATTCAAGTTAGGTTAGATAGAACTTTAATTTCTCATCAGTGGCTTTTAAGCTATTTTTTCTCTCTTAAATCTCTTTCTAGAGTTGGGTCGGATCACTTTCCCATAAGTTTTGTGGCAGACCCTATAAAGGTGAAGGAGAACTCTCCCTTTATATTTGAAAGAATGTGGCTATCCCATCCCCTTATCTTTGATGAAATTAGGAAATGGTGGAATATTGATGTTCCAGGTACTGCTATGTTCAGAATTGCTAAAAAAATGAGAGAAGTCAAACACAATTTAAGAAGATGGA
>VDFB02020133.1:0-30468 GCA_007258455.2 Sequoia sempervirens
TAGATAACCACTACAAAAGAATTATCTTCTGGAGAGAATCAATTCAAACCCTTGATCAAAACTTCTCAATATGCTCAAATATGACCTCTGAATGAAGCCACTCTGCTAACAAGCTTCAGTTAATCTTTCACAACTTCAGTATGCTTGACTCTGAAGAGGGAACGTTCTCCAAAATCTGATAATGATACGAATTTGCAGAAACCCTTGTTTCACAAACTCCAAAGTTCTCAAAGAGATGACAAATTAGAATAATCAATCATAATCCGTTCCATTTGTCTTTGAAGCAATTAATACTCTCTTCAAGAGGCTTGACCCCCCAAAAAAAGCAACTAATAAACATTTAATGATATTAAATTCGCTGTAATGACCCCAACCTCTCAGGCCAAAGTTATTATCGTTTGCCCAGGTTTGTCAATGTGTTTCTCAAACTAATTGAGTGATCTTCAAAAGCTTGACTCAAATACTGTTCTCAAAATGTTTAGTATCATAGCCAACAGTACAGTGAAATGTAACTGGTATTATGCGTCCAGAGTTTGCACGCCAAAGGAACATTATATTTATATCCAACTTCTATATTAGAGTAGAGTTGCTTACGGACTTAAATATGTCTCTTAGCATCAATTTTCAAGTTACACAGACAATATTCTTCCAATCACAGATTAGTTTCTCAGAATATGAATATTGTTTCAGAGATGCGCACATATTAAAGTACAAAGGAATTCATTCAAACTTGATTACACAAGCTTGATCTGGTTTGCAGTTTACACAAACTGTACAGTTCATTCAAATAAAATAACAAGTTCCAGAAATTACTATGGATGATAATTAACTTTTACTAATCTTTACTGGAACTTTGAACATACCCAGCAAGTCTTCTCCCTGTTGAAACAACACATATATCTGGTTGTAGTCTTCAAATATGAACCCACGGCACTAGGAAATGATGTCAGGTTTCAAGCACGGCATTTCCAGTATAAGTCAGGAAGCATCATCGAATAATATTTGTTCTGTCAATGTGCAACACCACAAACAGGGGATACCACCAAATTCCAAGCACTCTAGCACGACAATGTTGATCTTTCATAGCTTTAACGCATCCGTCCCCGACAAATATGAGAAAGTTCGATATGAGAAGAGATGATACTTCTTTCCCCTCCTTCGCATATACTCCTCCCATCACAGCTCCGTTAATATATAGAGAGATTGCCCGATATCAGGATGTTGCTCTTGTTCAAATATTACTAGCGCGTAGATATGGAAGTCAATGGATATGAGAACATTATGTTTGTTTTCCCACATTCAAATATAAATGAAGATGCCACGCGAACTCCCCTTAGGATATGTCTCAGGCATTAAAAATATATTGACGATACTCCAACCAATGCTCCCGCCCGACAATACAAAGGCATAGGTACATAAAACGACTCCAATAATATGTAAAAGCTCCCGTAATTAATAGAAGACTCAGCAATAAGGAACTCCAATGTTGCGTATACTCCCACAACCAATACGCAAGAAGAAAGAATGTTCATCAGCACAATATATATGTATAAGACATGAAGCCAACACCATTAAAGATTGAGCCTTGATAACAATCCAATCTCCACGCCACCTCTCATAAGTAATTTTTCATTTACATAGAATAAGAAATTCAACGAATTATGCCTTGACTGGGTTGTCGTCCAAGCCAGGCCCTAAAACCGAGAGTTTTCGTTCTCAGATTTCCCCAATTCAAAAACCAGACATATTATAAATCTCCGTGATACATAATCGGACCGCTACTCCCATTATAATATGCCAAATTCAGTTTCAGTAACTGAATTATTTTCGGACTTTTAAGAGAGCCATAGTCCGCTCAATAATATTTCATAAAGCCAATGAGTTATTTTTATAAGACTTTATAGAGTATAAAATATTTAACTCATTGATATTTTATAAAGTCTCACTATAATTAATTAATTAAATATTCAATAAGCAAAATAAAGACTTATTAAATATTTAATCAATTATTTTAAAAAGTCATTTTGGCTTCAAAACGGAGACATCACAGTCCTCCCTTCCCAGAGATTGCTTGTCCCAAGCAATCATATACCAATCCGCTGCTCCATTATAACATGAATGTCGTTAAGCCACAAGATACGAAGCAACTACCAAGATCCATGCGGACAATGTAATCAACCATGATAATACCCGGATCCCAAATCACTCTCAACAACACTGCACTGCCAATTTGCTGCACCAATCTGTTACTAGTCACCCTGTTATGCTACAACAACCTGTGAAGCGCTTGATCTAGCCGATAGATCCCTGGATCCCATATTGTAATAACTCTATCATAGCACACCAACCTGTGAAGCACCCTGCTTGCCAAACAAATTCTTAGTTCCCACACTGTAATAATCTCATCATGCCCAAAGTTGTAAAGCAACGCAACTAGATCCAAAAGAAACAACGCACCAATCATGTCAAGCCCATGATCCCAAATTATCCTAGGTGCATAATCAATCATGTCGATCTGCCATGTTCTGAACATGTTATAAACCCAAACATCATATATCCAACTGAGAACCTCACTCCAAAAGAAGCCACAGATACCTCTAATGTCAGAAGATGATAGAAGCTCATCACTATGTCTCCCTCCATCAAGGAAAAGACGATGCAACTCCCTCTGACTTCTCCAACCAACTGCTAAAAGAAAATTTCATTCAGCATGAGGAACTATGATCATGCATGCCCCATTAACCCCATATGCATTATAAGAGAATAGTGAATCATCTCCAAGAGTTTTTGCGTGCTCAAACAGATATGAGCCAGCAATGCCACCATTCATGCATACTCCTTCATAAGCTGGTCTGAAAGATGTAAACTCAACCATGCAAGCCTCTAGAAAAGATAACTCCTCAAACTCATCATAAAAAATCAAAGGCTCAACCAAATCTACCTTATGGAAATCATTATGTGCATATGAAGTTATGATATTAGTGGCTGGTCCACTAACTGTATGCTCAATTTTACAATCACATTCCATACCTGAAACCCACATATCATTTGCGTCATCAGAACCAAGAGCCTCCTCATCATCCAACTCAAAGAGTGGATTATCTATAGTCAAGTCAGCACTCAACTCAAAAAGAGGGTTGTCAGCAATGGTTGAATATATATTATTAACTTTTTCATGACCACAAACAACAAACTCATGAGGATGGGAGAGCAATCTGCTGCTGTCCCAAATCAGCATTTGGGATTCCTCCTTGCTTTCTTTGGAGTCATTGAACACCTCCAAATCTTGATCTTCCTCCTGGTCTTTCCAAGTGAGAAGTGGTAGTGTCTCACCTAACTCATCATCAAATGTCATCAAGCTACAAGATGTTTCCTCATGAAACTCCTCAATTCTTCTATCAAGTTGTCCACATTTTTTGCAACTTGCATTGTCTTTTTGCATCCTAGTAGAGGCTGCTATAGAAGCTGCATTTTCCCTTAGTCTTTCCTCCTTTTGCGCTGTCCAATTGAGGTCTTCTAGAAGTCTATCTGTCATCACCAAATGATCGTGCAAGTCCTCCCACATCAAAGGCTTTTGTTCCCAGCCTTGTGTTCCTACTACTGGTTTTTCAACATGTGTAGGAATGGCACCAATTTGAGAGTCAATGATGTAATGAACCGGACCAAATTTTTCCGATTTTTGAATGCAATTACAACATGTACCCGTTAGGGTTAGTGCTTAAAACCAAAACAATGCAGAATTCAACTCTAACCAAGAATGCGCCAGATGACGACAAGCATATGGTCAGAGGATCTCAATGCAATGCAAAATAAGAACTCTAACCAAGAATGCGCCAGAGGACGACGAGCATATGGTCAGAGAATCCCTATCATCTAATATGCTGAAAGTAAACTCAACACCCAGAATGTGCTTTCAAACCAGAAGTGGGAATGGAGCTACCATAGGGCGGAGATGTAAGATGTTACAATGCAATTCAAAGTAGATAGGCAGCAAGCCAGCCTCTTCCACTTATCCAGTGGGAAATACAGTAAAGTAAAGAATAGAAGAGAGAATGCTGACAGTACTACTGTTCAGCTTACAAAATATCAGAAGATGCCTGCAATGAACAAGATTAGAAGCTCTCCACTGCTGCAGTAATAGATATGATCATTCCAAGGTTAATTATGACCTTCCAGACACAAACTCTTCACCAAAATGCAAATTACTCAAGACTAATATAACAGACCAACAACTTGGAATGCTAAACCAGCAACACAGAACCTCACTAAAATGCTCATATATCACTCAAAACTGACCCAAATGACTTCAAATTTGATGCAATAGACCTTCAAAATGATAGCGCCTAGTTTAGTAATAAGAAATGGAAACTAAAAGTGGTTATTAATTACTGGCACGAATCCCTAGGCACTCCAGAAAGTACGATCTTCAAGGAATGACGAATTTGCTTTATAAAATCATAAACTTCATATTAAAATCTGCAAATATTCATGAAGGGGCGCCCTTACCAATAAGATGCAATGACACAATACCCAAAATGAGATTATTTTTATTTTCTGATTTATGAGTGAAACTACAGATTCAGCCCTGTTATTAGCAACTCCAGAAAATGACATAAAATGCAATAAACTGAACTTCTAATGACAAAACAACACTACAATGCAAACCTCACTACAAAATCCACTCAACATAAGCAAACTTCTCCACTAGGTGCTATCTCTCAAGCACGAAGTTGAGCCAAGGCTAGGAGGCTTTCATTCCTCGAAGCAGTCCAGCACCATTTCGGCAACATAACAATAGCATAGACAAAAGATGATAAATGAAGACCCAAGGTTCCCTTTTTATAATTTTGAGAAGACCCTCCAAAAGCTTCCAGAAGGTGCGCCCTAACTTCAAGATGTTTTTAGGGTTTTTGACTTGACCCATTCTTCCTTCAAAATGGTGTCCTTTTTCATGAAGGCAATTTTTCTTTAATTTAAAATTATCTTTTCTCCAAAAGTTGGCGTCCCTTTTCCTCTCGAGCATTTTTTGAACCTTCAAAATATTTAATCTTTCACCTGATGATGCACTCACCCATAAAGTCCCCTTTTTAAAACAACATGAAGTTATACAGCTAGGCCAAGGGGTTATAACGTTATAATATAACATTATTTTAATTAAAATACTTATCTCTCCAGAAAATGTATCGAAAGGCCAAAACAATATTACCAACTGCACTGCCAGAAGAGGAAAGCCTGCTGAGCTGATGCTGACTGGACCACTACTAAAAATAGAATTTACTAAAAATAGTAAATTCAAGAAGTTGCTCAGAATGCACTGCATGCGACATGTTGATGCGTGTTTTGTGACACACCAAACACCAGAATAAAAAATGCCCAAAGGCAGCTCTATCCTCTCTTGAAAAATTACCTCTTATGCTAAGATTGCTAGAAAGGTCATACGGTAATTCCAATGTTCCGTTTTGGGGGATGGACAAGCTCAATGGATGATGTGATATGCTGATTTCACAAAGGGACCCTTGGATAGTAGGTTATGCAAAGTAGGAATTAGAATTGATTTGACGTTGAATGCTCTTATGTTTTTGGAATTTTCGGTTTGGAATAAAACAAAAGGAAAAGGGATGAGGGTTAAGAAACTAGATTTATGCAAAACTACTCCTACGAATTTAAGAGACAAATGTTGGATAGTGAAATTTAAACCAATCTTTGCTTCGCCAAGCACAGTACTACAACTAGACAAAGACAGTGCAATCTTCAATGGGTTTACAAAAGATATCCTATTACACAATACCACCATCAATTTGATCAATGCATATAGGTAATAGAATTCAAGTCAGGCAATTTCAATGTTCAGACTAACCTTACACATCAAATTGAAAATCATTCAATTGAAAAAGGTATGAACTAATTCCACTATTTCCAACACTATCAATCTTTCATTCATCCAAAATACTTGAAAACAAATTTACTCTATTGAAGAAGTCAATGAAACCATGCGGGCTCATAAAAATAACAAATGCTCAACTCTGAATCCACTTATTATTTAAACAGCAATAGTTGCAACAATTTCATAAGTCTCTCTCTGAATAAATGAAATGAGTGGGGTTTATATAGGCACCCCAATTACAAAGCAACGGCCAAGATTAAATTTGAGACCAATGGCCAAGATTAAATTTGATAAACCCTAACCCTAAAAGCATAACCAATTCAAAGGACACATGGCGCAAGCAGAACAAGCCACTTGGAGTATGGAAAATGATGACACTTTGCGAATCATTCGAGCAAGTGGGAATCCAGAATGTAATTCCCTTTGGATCGCTCCCTAGCTGCAAATGCAAGAAATTTAGCTAACACAGAATCAAGTTCTTCCATTGAGATACTCGGCACAGAATCCAGTTGCACTCCAATCACGTCCAAGGTTTCCAGGCACTGAGTGAAAGTACTTTCCCATCTATCCTCCTGCTTCTGAAAGTTATCCATGAAGGTCAAAAGGGAAGACATATCATCAAGCTGATTCTCTGTAATAACCTGCACTTCCTTGAAGTAAATGTTCATCACGCTTTTCTTTAGTCCTTCTAAATCTAAGCCATTTGCATCATGATGCTCCTGTCCTGTCAATCCTTCAAGAGAAGTGAGGATTTTGAACTGAATTTTCTCAACTGCGCTCCGTATAGCAGCACATTCTTCCTTCATTCCGTCATATGTCTTCTTTTTAGCCAATAAGGAATGATACCACCTGCTGAAATCATATGAGGCTCCTTCCTCGATAACACCTTCCTGGATCAATATTTGCAAGGAAACTTCCTTTAGAACCCTTGAACGAGGTATCACTTTGTCCTGTATGTACTGGAAATCTTCCCAATTGTCCTCAACTTGACTAACTTCAGTTATAAGCAAGGCAGATCTGTCATAAGTTTGGGCGCACTTCTCTAAGAATTGCTCCATCTGTTTTGAAATATTGGTCACCCAACTCTTGGTTGCTTGACTCGTGATCCTCATAGCTTCAAGAACATCAACGGATTCCAGAGTAAGAGATGACGGTGGAATAAAGGCTGCATTTTCTTGGCGCAAAGGGGCTGTTAGCTGCTGAATGAACTCCATTAGCCTTAGATTTTCCAACTCTAACCTTTCCTTTTTCTCCTCTGTTTTGTCGAACTTTTCCTTGATGGCTTTGGAAGTGTCTGCCAACTCATGGAAATCCTGATCTATCGTGGTTGGCCCAATGTCCAACGTTGTAACCTCGTAATCCATAGGAGTAATCTGATCTTTTGGCTTATCAATTTTCGGGACTGCCACCTGTAAGATCCTGGATCCTGCATCATTCCTAGTAATCTGAGAATACTTCTTAGGCTTCTTTGGCGTTTTAGCTTTGCCAATTCTCTCTAGGAAGTCTTGCATGCTTTCAACTGGTTGAACTTCATCCAGTGGTCTGGACTTTTTCATCGAACTTTCGGTTAACCAAGCTGGGATAGTGGATAATTCCATCCCATCTTCTAACTGAACATCATCATTAATTCCTTTTAGAGCAGAAATTACCTCATCTCCTAGCTCTTCATTGTTCTCAAGGATCTCAGTATCTCCTGCGCCTTCAATCATCAAAGTATCATCCCCTTCCAAACACTTAGTGAGGGTTTGTTCTTGGAGAGAATCCAACTGTTCTAACTCTTGAAACTCGATTTCTTGCTCATGGCTTGGCTCGATATCAACAATGGATACCTTTTCAATTACTCCAACTGACAAAGTACTTGAAGATGATGGATTTTCAGTCACTTTTTGTTTCTTACTCTCCAATTCTCCGCCAGCTGATTCCTTTTCCTCTGTGTGAAGGTTTTCACTCACCACCTTCCTCTTGCTAGGATACAAAAGTTCATCAAGACTTTCGCCAATTGCTTCCTCCTGGCTTTCCTTATTGCTCAACGTGGCATAAGTAAGAGAAATTCCTTCTTTCCTCAACCTGCTGATCTGACTGTCAACCCATTCCCTTGAGTATGCTAAAACATCCTTCATCAATATGTTCAAGTCGGTCAACTCAGGTTGTGTCCAGTTAGGCAATAGGATAGGCTTATCTTTTTCTTGTTCAAATTGAGGATGTATGTAGTCCCCGTTATCTTTTACTTGGTCAAGTATAGGGAACAAGTCACACCTTTTCACAAGTTCAACTGGAATTCTAGACCAAATCTTCTTCCTGACTCCATACTCGTCCACCAAGTTAGACCAGTAATCTTCAATCTGCATAACATGAAGGGACTTCTTCCCGTGAACTCTCAGGTATGGATCATAATCGGACCTCGGATTATAAGTGCTGAATTTATAAAATTGCAACTCTACCCTTGCTGTTTTGGCTAATTGTAATGAAGGGCAGACTTCTAGCATTTTCCCAATTGCAACCGGAAAATCCACTCCTTGCTTGTTCTTTTTCGCCTGAATAGAGTCTACACATGCCAATTGCCTTGCAACTTCTAGCATAACAATTTTGTCTGTTGGATACCGAGGAAGTCTGTACGGAGCATCCGAGAATCCATCAATTCTTATATAAGTAAATGTCGGAAATTGGATAAACCAAGATCCAAACTTGTCAAGCATCACCATAGCTTCTTTAGATAGCCTCCTTTGCACTGTTCCTTGAAGAACTCGCGTGATATACATAAGGAAGGCGTCATTTGATACCCAGAAGAAAATTTATTTCAGAATGCGTCGAACTCATGGGTGCACGACGAACGGGTTCATTTAATTTTCTTGAATTTTGAACCTTTGAAAAAAAACAATTTATTTCATTTCTTCATCCCCTCTGAGAATTTTGTTGCTCTGACTTGATAATTTTTTGTTAACCCTGTGCAGCAGGCATCATCTGACTTCATCACTGGCGACTCATCTGTGCTTCAAGAAAAATTTCACCACCTCGCCAGACTTAGGCGTTTTTCCTAAGGAAGAACTTTTTTTTTTTGCCTTAGAAAATTTTTTGAATTACTTAGCATTCTGAAAAATTTTCCCTTAGAAAAATTTTACTCAACTTCGATCACCTTGCCTGTGAGGAAAATTTTATCAATTCATCTAGACAATTTTCCTTGAAAGCACATCACTCAAACTCCAACGCCTGGCATGTTATTTTCCACTCAACACCTTTATCTCATTTACCAACGCCTCACCTCATATTCATTCTAACATGGCGCATGTTGCATGTCAAAGGGGGATATGCTTTAAGTCTACGCCTTAGTAATCTCATCACTTGGCACTTTGCCCACCAACCTAGGCGCACATGACACTTAGAAATTTATTTTTTTTTATCACTTGGCACCTTCAACATCTATGTTTCCACCACCTCAACACCTTAGGCGCATATCACACCTGAAGGGGAATAATAAACGCGCCTAGGATACTTCACTTTCACCTTGTTTACCGCCTTACACTTCACCTTTCACACTCTCAAGACTTATCCTTTACTTGGCGCATATCACATGTAGAGGAGAAAACACATTTCTAACGCCTAGCATCAACTCTACACCTTGGGCGCATTTGAGCTAGAGGAAAGGATAACATTCATGATGCCTTCCCCTTTTGACTTTCTTGTTGCATGCTTCTAACTTTGGCGCATTTTACTTGTATAGATGAATGAACTTCTAACGCCTTTTGCCTTGTTGACTCATTGACTTCTCTCGTTTTCTCCTCACATGGCCCCATTTGGGCGCATTTCTCATGTAGAGGAGGATAAACGTTGTTGACTCCTTTGACCTCTTTTGTTTTGGGCGCATTTTGATGGGTGAGAAGGACAAATTTCTTGCCTTAGAAAATTTTGCATGTCATGCTTTCAAGATGGGCGCATTTTGCTATAGGAGCAGGATGAAATTCGTTGACTTCTTTGACTTTCTCCCTGCATGGGCGCATTTGAGGCCTCTAGGAGGTTGAATTTCATACTTAGAAAATTTTGAATGCTGCTAGCTTGCATGTGGGCGCATTTTCCATGTGATGGAGGATGAAAATTAACACTTAAACATTTTCTTTACTTCCAGCTTGATGAGGGGGCATTTAGCTATGTGTGCAGGATGAAACACTTGCCTTAGAATTTTTTATGCTTCTACTCCACCAACTTGGGCGCATTTTGAGGTGGCAAGAGGATGAACTCAGACTTAGAAAAATTTTGCCTGCCACTACCTTGAGCTGGGTGCATTTTGGCACGAGAGCAGGATGAACTTTTCATGCCTTAGCCATTTTTTCTTCATTTTCGCCAGTTCCTCCATGCCTTACTATTTATAGTAAGCCCTTCAACTCTTGCCCTTCAGAAGCTCAGATCGATTTGAAATTTTGAACACTGCATCCTCATGACCTTGTTGTCCTGTCGACACTGCCATTTTAGTCAGCCTGCTATTTTTAGCCCATTTTTGAAGATGATTTACTATAAATAGCCAATGCTTGTTTCTGATAGCTCCACTGCTCCGATGAACTTGAAATTTGAATGATGCGCTCCTCACCACGTGACCCGTCCGTCGACATCAACGCATGCACCTGACTTGCTATTTTTAGCCTGTTTCCAAAATGACTTACTATAAATAGTAAGTGCTCCGTTTGACTTCAAATTTTACCAGCAGATAGCCTGAAGGATGCTGATCGCAGTGGTTTACACCGGTTTTTGAAAATTCTGACTTTTTACCCCTCTTTTCAGGCTCCGAAGTTGGAAACCCTAATTCGCTCTGCATGTGTATCAAATGATCTCTGTTTGTTCTCGTTTCTGTTGCATTGCGATCAGCTTGTGATTATGAACTGCTGGGAAGCGACTGTCGGGATGTACTTGCTAAAAATAGTAAGTTCCTTACTGAGTGATTATCTCCGTTTGCATGTCATACCACTGCGTAGGTCTCGAAAAACCCACCAAGAATCATCCGACATGCAAAAGAAACCCTGACATGCAAACCCTAAAAATAGCCTCGGAAGGCTGAACTCTGAAAGTTGTCATCTCGTCTTGCATGTTATACTGTTGCGAAGGTCTCGAAAAACCTAGAAGGAATATCCAGACATGCAAAGAAAAACTCTGCATCTGAACCCTGAAATTTTCTCCGGAAGCTGGACTGCTAAAATGTAATGTCCCCATTTCAAGCTTGACATTTTCAGTGACCGTTAGCCTTTCGTTGGGAACCCGGAGGCTAGTCGGAAGTTAAAATTAGGGTTTCCTAATTTTGAGGAGATCATTGCTCGAAGATGATAGTTTTAATGGCGGATTCCTTCTGGGTTTTCAGAGGGCTTTGCAGTGGTATGTTCGTCTCAGCATTCAGAGTACTTTTTGGAATTTACTATTTTTAGTAAATTCTATTTTTGGCAGTTTCCAGATGTGCTCAGGATGGTTGACTCCCGGCTTCAGAATGTTCAGTTGACTTCTTCAGTTTTGGCTTCAGGGCACTATCGGAGAAATAAGTTAAGTCATTGAAATTAAAAAGTCACGTTTAATTATTATAATTAAACGTTGACCATGGGCTTAGACTTAATGACTTAAGGTTGTGTTTAAAAGGTGGTTCCTTGAGGGGGGCGCCTTCATTATGAAATGATTTAATATTTCTCTAAGTCAAGCAGGGTATGATCGGCGCCTAAATCAAGCATGATGTTTTAATTAAAATATCATTTATTAAGCCATGAGGAGAAAGTACGCCCAATCTTGAGGAGGGTGAAGTTTGACCTAAAAGCTGATTTTAGGGTTTTGCAAAGTCAATTGAAGGTTATAAAGAGGAGCCTTGGTGCATCATTGGGGTTATCTTGGAAAATACACCGTTATGCTGCCGGATTGAATCTGGATCACTTCGAGGGATGAAGACCTCCTAACCATTGGGTATCTCTTCTCGTTTGTAAGACAACGACTAGTGATGATTGTTAGTCTAGTGTGAGTTCTTGGAATTATTGCATTGTAATCCGCATTCATCCATTTAGGATCATTTGAGCATATTAGAGTTTTCTGTTTTCAGCATATTAGCTTAGCAGATTCGTTGTTTTATTGATAAAGCTAAAAATACAAAAATATGTCTTATGGGTATTGCATCAACTCATTGGTCTAGACTAGGCGCCTCTTTGAGCAAAGTTATAGATTTTTTGAAGCATTGTCAGATTTTATAATTGAAAATCGCCCCTGTACCTGGGCCGTACCATCTGCAGATTCTTGGGATTCGTGCCATTAAATATAATCTGATATTTGGTTCAGTTTCTTGTTCCTAATCTGGTCGCCATCATCTTGTGTTTGGAATTCAATTTTAGATTGTTTGATTGAGTTTTAAGGGAGACACGAACTTTCCAAGGGATTTCTATGTGCTGTTCTATGGTGAAAAACACAGGTCTGTCAGGCAGATTGAAGAAATCTGCATCTTGCTCTCGACGGGTGTGAAAGGATCCTGAGATCTTGCGGCATACTTCATAGTTGGTGGACAAGCTTCAAAAAGGTTGGATCTATTAATTAAATCCTTCAATTTCAGTATCCTTTCTCAGCAAAGGAATGTTCTAATGTTATTGCAAGTCTCACATATGTTGAATTGTAATTGATAAGCAAGTTGTAATCTTTCAAATTGTATACTGGCAGTAGTACTGTCGGTCTTAGATTCTTGTTCAGTCAGATTGTAATGTTCTCTCTTTCAGCATTTGATATTGTATGTAATCCACCTCCGCCCTATGGTCGCTACTATCCCATCCTGGGTTAGAAAGCACATCCTGGGTGTTGAGAGTCTTTTGCTTTCAGCATTTTCTTACAAGCAGTAGTTTGTTTTCACTCCGTCATATGGTCGCCCCTCACTCCGCATTGGATTGGGTAGCACATACTTGACGTTGAGTTATTTCCTGCAAATAGAATTAGAAGACCCTCTGACCAATGCTCACCCTAAGCGGTGCCATTCTGGTTAGAGTTGCTTCCTGAACGTTCTTGGTTTTCTCATCTAACCTTAACGGGTGCACTGTCGTAATTTGTTAATTGTAAAAATCGAAAAAATTGGCTCGGTATATTTCAGTGGTATCAGAGCCACGTATCCTGCCATCCTGTGAAATCAGCTTTCTATGAGTGACAGAGAACAGAGGTATTTGGCAAGAGTATACAAGAGAGGTACAGTTCAGACACAGTTGCATCAAGCCCCAGAAGGTCACACAGCTTCCGAGGTTTTGAGGGCTAATTGGGAGCCTTCACAAGAAACAGAAATGGGGGATAATGAAAGAAGTTCTGGCAACAGAGGTGACAGTGGGAAGGGTATAGACAATTCAGCCAATTTGGGTCAAGGACTCGATAAGAAGATGGATGCCATGATGGATATGTTTTCTCTCCTGTTGGGGAGATTGGGTCCCAATATTCCACAACACAATACAGGGCATACCGGGGAGCACAGTGCTTCCAATCCACACAATGGTCATGTTGCCCAACCTGCAGTGAGCAACACTCACATTTCTGCGAGACCATTCAAACCCACGTTTTTGACACCAGCAATCCCACAGCCTGATCCTGAAGAAAATGTTTCATCCTTGGAGAGGGTGAGGATAGGCCGAACAGAGTATGACACCCTTCCTGATGAAGTAAAAATTGACATGTCCTTCAATGATTACATGGAGTATAGAAGGAAGGATAGAGGCCAAGGGAGAAACTATGATCAAAGAAGAACCCCAGCACAAGGAGATTGGAATCAAGCTCTCAACAAGGTTACGCTTGCCCATTTTGATGGAAGCGATAATAATTCTGCTCGAGCCTGGTTACAAAAACTAGACAACTATTTGGCACTTAGGCCAATGGCTGAAGAAGAAGCGATTAGATTCGCTACGCTACACCTAGATGGGGTGGCGCATGAATGGTGGTACCATGGCCTAGTCACCTTAGGTCATGGGTCTATCACTAGCTACGATGAGTTCACCAATAGACTCATTGAGAGGTTCGAGAAGAAGGACCCAGAAGTGCATTTTAGGGAGTTGGCACAGTTGAGACAATATGGCACTGTGGATGCCTACATAGCTGAGTTTCAAAGACTTTCAGTTATGGTCACTGGAATCACAGAAAGAAGATTAGTAATCCTATTCACTGAAGGATTGATGGAGCCAATCAAGGGTTGGATCAAAGCTTTTGATCCACCGTCCCTACAGGAAGCAATGAAAAAAGCTAGAAACATGGAGTGGGCTGCTCCCAAAGCAAAGTTCCATTCCAAACCAGCTTTTCACAAAGGAGACAGAGGGAAAAAGTTTCATCAGAAGCCTCATCATAAGGAGTTTAAACCCCAGAAACCTCCTGGTTCAAGATTGGATCCAGAGACTATCAATGAACTCCGAAGGAAGGGGTTGTGTTTCCGTTGTTGGGAAAAATGGTCCCAAGACCATGTGTGCCCAAAGGGTGCTAAAATTCATCAAATTGAGTTCTATACAGCTGATGAAAGCAATTCCGATTGTTCTGATCAGCAAGCTGATTTTGAGGACAGCGATGAAGAAAATACTCCAGAAGAGTCTGAAGGTGAAAAAGAAAGTGGTGGTACATTGGCTCAACTTTCGAGCTTTCAAAAGAACGAGTCCTTTAAAGTTCGTGGGATGATCAAAGGGCAACGTATTGTTGCTCTAATTGACACTGGTGCTACACATAACTTCATAGACGAAGTTGTGGTGGCAAAGAAAGGATTGCAAACAGAAGACTTTGAAGGGTTCAGAGTTATGGTTGCGGATGGGTTTCACATCTCATGCACCAAGAGGATTCCGAACATGTCAATGCAATTGGGCAATTACGAAGTCAAGGATGACTTCTATGTGGTCAGTATTGGAGATACGGATGCTGTCCTTGGCATTCAATGGCTGCGATCTCTTGGAGAGATCTCTCTAAATCTGCAAACTATGGAGTTGAAGTTTCAATCCGATGGGAAGAAGGTGGTGTTGAGAGGAATGTCAAATGGTGGCCCTCGGATTGTATCATTCAAGAGGATGGCGAAGTTGATACGTCATGATCAAGTGGAATGGGCTGCTGAGTGCATGATTCTTCCAGCGAGTCTAGCTGAAACTAAAGTAGAGCATCCTCCTGATATCCAATCTTTACTCACCAAAAAGAGTAAAGTGTTTGCCGATTTACCTCCTGGACCTCCTCCTGATCGAGGTTCAGAACACATCATAGAGCTCAAGGAAGGAGCTAAACCAGTGATCACAAATCCATACCGGTATCCCAAGAGGCAAAAGGATGAGATCGAGAAGAATATCCGAGAACTCTTGGAGATGGGTTTCATACGACCAAGCAAGAGCCCCTTTGCTTCTGCAGTGGTTCTTGTAAAGAAGAAGGATGGTACCATGCGCATGTGCGTGGACTATCGTGCTTTGAATCAAAGCACTATCAAGAATAGATACCCCATTCCCAGAATAGATGAGCTCATTGATGAGCTACATGGGGCTAAGTTCTTTTCGAAGATTGATCTGAGGTCGGGTTACCATCAGATACGAATGAGGGGGTCAGATGTGGAAAAAACAGCTTTCAGATGTCACTATGGCCATTTTGAATTCTTAGTCATGCCATTTGGGTTGACTAACGCTCCGGCAACCTTTCAGTCTTGCATGAACCGTGTCTTCCAGAATCAGTTACGAAGGTTTGTGCTGATATTTTTTGATGACATTCTGATCTACAGCAAGACGTGGGAGATCACCTCAAGCACTTGGAGGAAGTGCTCAGTATCATGGAATCTGAGAGCTTGTTTGCTAAAGCCTCCAAATGTGAATTTGGAATGGTGGAGTTATTGTACCTTGGCCACATAATCAGTGCTGAGGGAGTAAAGGTGGATCCGGAGAAGATCAAAGCAGTGGTTGATTGGCCACCACCTGAAAGTTTGACTCAGTTGAAAGGTTTTTTGGGCCTTTGTGGTTTCTATCGGAGGTTTGTTAAGGGGTATTCTCAGAATGCGGCTCCCCTTACTGATCTCACCAAAAAGGGAGCCTTTGTTTGGTCAGAAAAGGCTCAAGTTGTTTTTGACAAATTTAAGAAGATCATGAGCTCGTGCCCAGTTTTGGCTATCCCTGATTTCTCCAAGCCATTCGAGCTGCAGTGTGATGCATCGGGTGAAGGAGTTGGTGCTGTCCTGATGCAAGACAAACACCCTATTGTGTTTGAAAGCCGAAAATTAAGGGGTGTGGAAAGGTCATATTCAATTTATGACAAAGAAATGCTTGCCATTATGCATGCATTAGCCAAGTTCCGACAGTACTTGGTGGGGAATAAGTTCGTGGTTAAAACAGACCACAATAGCCTCAAGCATTTTATGCACCAGAAGGATTTAAATGAGAGGCAACAGAAATGGGTGAGTAAGCTTCAAGCTTACGACTTTGACATTGAATATGTCAAAGGGAAAAATAATGTCGTGGCCGATGCTCTCTCCAGAAGGCCTCATCTTAGCTCATTGTGTGAGCTTACTGCAGATTGGAGAGACATGTTGCTTGCTGATTATGCAAAAAATCAGTTTGCAACCAGCATTCTGGAAGGTACTTTCCATGATGAAAAGTACCAGGTGGTTGAGGGTTTGATTCAGTATAAGGGAAGAATCTTTCTGGTGGCTGATTCTAAGCTCAAGAAGAAGATTCTTATGAATTTTCATGACATTCCAGTTGCTGGTCACCAAGGGTTTTTCAAGACCTATAGGCAGATCCGAGAAAGGTTTTCTTGGAAAGGTTTGAAGAGGGAGGTTCAACGTTACATTCAGGAATGTCCTGTTTGTCAAGCAAATAAAAATGAGCACACTTTGCCAGCCGGTTTGCTGCAACCACTTCCCATTCCCAATCAAAAATGGAAAAGCATTTCAATGGATTTCATCACTGGGTTGCCCAAGGCCCAAGGGAAGGATTGTATCTACGTGGTAGTTGACAGATTAACCAAGTTTGCTTATTTCTTTGCCATTACCAGTACTTTTTCTGCAGCCCAAGTTGCAGATTTGTTTTTTCGAGAAGTGTTTAGACTTCATGGTTTGCCAAAGAATATTGTAAGTGATAGGGACAGTAAGTTCCTAAGTACCTTTTGGCAGGAAATTTTTAGAATGAGTGGTATTGTGCTCACCCCAAGCACGAGTTATCACCCCCAAACTGACGAGCAAACAGAAGTGGTGAACAAGTGGCTAGAAGGCTACTTGAGAAACTATGTGTCAGAACAACAGAAAGCTTGGGTTAAGTGGCTGCATATAGGCGAGTACTATTACAACTCTACCTTCCATATGTCAATCAAAATGTCTCCTTTCTTGGCACTTTATGGGTATGAAGCACCCAGCTTTGCAGATTTGGTGTTTGGTGACAGCAAAGCACCTTTAGCCAAGGATTTGTTGCAGCATAGTCAGGACATAATGAGGTCCTTGAAGGAGAATTTGCAGATTGCACAAAATCAGCAGAAGTTGTATGCTGATCAGAAGCGTGTAGAGCGTTCTTTTGAGGTTGGGGATATGGTCTATCTCCGCTTACAACCTTATAGACAGTCAACTCTCAAGAAGAGTGGAGCTGAGAAGCTCAAACCTCGCTTCTATGGGCCATTTAGGGTCATTAGAAAGGTTGGGGCAGTAGCTTATGAATTAGAGCTACCTTCAGATAGCAAAGTGCATAACGTCTTCCACGTGTCTCGCCTCAAGAAGGCACTTGGACACAATGTAGTTGCTTCTTCACAGTTGCCACCGTTGGATGAAGAAGGACAGTTGGTTCTTGTTCCCGAGAAGGTACTTGATGTCAGAGAACGTTCCTTGAGGAATAGAACTATCAGAGAATATTTGGTAAAGTGGAAGAACCTGCCTATGGAGGATGCCACGTGGGAAAATGATGAAATATTGCAGCATCCTAGTTTGCGATTGCTTGAGGACAAGCAATCTTGGGGAGGGCGGACTGTAATGTCCCCATTTCAAGCTTGACATTTTCAGTGACCGTTAGCCTTTCGTTGGGAACCCGGAGGCTAGTCGGAAGTTAAAATTAGGGTTTCCTAATTTTGAGGAGATCATTGCTCGGAGATGATAGTTTTAATGGCGGATTCCTTCTGGGTTTTCAGAGGGCTTCGCAGTGGTATGTTCGTCTCAGCATTCAGAGTACTTTTTGGAATTTACTATTTTTAGTAAATTCTATTTTTGGCAGTTTCCAGATGTGCTCAGGATGGTTGACTCCCGGCTTCAGAATGTTCAGTTGACTTCTTCAGTTTTGGCTTCAGGGCACTATCGGAGAAATAAGTTAAGTCATTGAAATTAAAAAGTCACGTTTAATTATTATAATTAAACGTTGACCATGGGCTTAGACTTAATGACTTAAGGTTGTGTTTAAAAGGTGGTTCCTTGAGGGGGGCGCCTTCATTATGAAATGATTTAATATTTCTCTAAGTCAAGCAGGGTATGATCGGCGCCTAAATCAAGCATGATGTTTTAATTAAAATATCATTTATTAAGCCATGAGGAGAAAGTACGCCCAATCTTGAGGAGGGTGAAGTTTGACCTAAAAGCTGATTTTAGGGTTTTGCAAAGTCAATTGAAGGTTATAAAGAGGAGCCTTGGTGCATCATTGGGGTTATCTTGGAAAATACACCGTTATGCTGCCGGATTGAATCTGGATCACTTCGAGGGATGAAGACCTCCTAACCATTGGGCATCTCTTCTCGTTTGTAAGACAACAACTAGTGATGATTGTTAGTCTAGTGTGAGTTCTTGGAATTATTGCATTGTAATCCGCATTCATCCATTTAGGATCATTTGAGCATATTAGAGTTTTCTGTTTTCAGCATATTAGCTTAGCAGATTCGTTGTTTTATTGATAAAGCTAAAAATACAAAAATATGTCTTATGGGTATTGCATCAACTCATTGGTCTAGACTAGGCGCCTCTTTGAGCAAAGTTATAGATTTTTTGAAGCATTGTCAGATTTTATAATTGAAAATCGCCCCTGTACCTGGGCCGTACCATCTGCAGATTCTTGGGATTCGTGCCATTAAATATAATCTGATATTTGGTTCAGTTTCTTGTTCCTAATCTGGTCGCCATCATCTTACTTGTGTTTGGCATTCAATTTTAGATTGTTTGATTGAGTTTTAAGGGAGACACGAACTTTCCAAGGGATTTCTATGTGCTGTTCTATGGTGAAAAACACAGGTCTGTCAGGCAGATTGAAGAAATCTGCATCTTGCTCTCGACGGGTGTGAAAGGATCCTGAGATCTTGCGGCATACTTCATAGTTGGTGGACAAGCTTCAAAAAGGTTGGATCTATTAATTAAATCCTTCAATTTCAGTATCCTTTCTCAGCAAAGGAATGTTCTAATGTTATTGCAAGTCTCACATATGTTGAATTGTAATTGATAAGCAAGTTGTAATCTTTCAAATTGTATACTGGCAGTAGTACTGTCGGTCTTAGATTCTTGTTCAGTCAGATTGTAATGTTCTCTCTTTCAGCATTTGATATTGTATGTAATCCACCTCCGCCCTATGGTCGCTACTATCCCATCCTGGGTTAGAAAGCACATCCTGGGTGTTGAGAGTCTTTTGCTTTCAGCATTTTCTTACAAGCAGTAGTTTGTTTTCACTCCGTCATATGGTCGCCCCTCACTCCGCATTGGATTGGGTAGCACATACTTGACGTTGAGTTATTTCCTGCAAATAGAATTAGAAGACCCTCTGACCAATGCTCACCCTAAGCGGTGCCATTCTGGTTAGAGTTGCTTCCTGAACGTTCTTGGTTTTCTCATCTAACCTTAACGGGTGCACTGTCGTAATTTGTTAATTGTAAAAATCGAAAAAATTGGCTCGGTATATTTCATAAAAATAGAAAGTTGTCTGTTTCAGCTCAAATTTTGCACGTGAGTGACTTGATGTACTCTGAATGCAGCATGACTGTCAGAATTTCAAAAATGCTGATGAATTGCCTGCAATTTCACAGTTACTAAGAAAGAAATATGAAGTTCAAGGTGGTGAATGCTCCCAGGATAAGTAGGTGGCAAGAAAAAAATCCTAAGTTATGAAAATGGAAGGACATAGTCAAAATGCACCCAAGGAGGTAATATGAAGAATGGATAGCATAATATTTTCTAAGGCATGGGAATTCTCCAAAGCCCCTAGAAGGACATAGTCAAAGTGCGCTCGTGATGAAAGGTTATGAAGAAGGCAAAATTTGCTAGAGGAAAATGATGAATTCTATCTGATCCAAAGATCAATCAGGCCTTGAAAATTAGAATATGGAAATTAGGTAAGTAAAGTAAATTTATGTTATAAAGTGTTTTGATGCTCTCTTCTTTATTTGTTTTGCAGGATGAACGTCGGGACCAAAGCACGATGACTTGAGGTGATGGGATGAGTGCTTCAAGACAACATTTGGAGGGAGATAATGTTACATGTTTCAAGCTCCTCCATGATGTCTCAGTTGCGAAGGGAGATATTGGAAGAAATGGTCAAGTCCAAGACAAGAAAGTCCTTCAAGATCACGATGAAGGCCCAAGCGTTGAAGATCATCCCCAAGCACTAAAGTGTACCCAAGATGTAGTGGCAAGGAGGAAAATCATCATCAAGCAGGAGAAAGAAGTAGCCATCTTGGAGTTTGATTAACAACATGTCTGCCATATCAGTTCAAGAATTCGATCGATAGAGTTTGCAATCAAGGAGCAAAACAGTGGGAACACATTCCTGGACGAGAACCTTCTTAAAGATGGTGGGCATTAATTGCCCATAGTGGTCAACGGGAGGATTTTGTCACTTTGTGCTCATTTATTACACCACTCCTCCACCTTCTGGCGGTTTTTAGGGTGGAATCTTGACCAAGGCTTGTGTGGCTCAATCTGGGCCATCCATCCGATTGTAATCTGAGTCGTCCATTGTACTTGGCCAGCTATAAAAGGGGTGTCCCCCTCATTTGTAATTCAGTAGAGATTAGAGACTAGAATACAGAGAGATAGAATAGAGCATAGTTTGATAGCATAGCATAGGTTGAAGAGGAAGGAAAGTTTTCTCATTGAATGCTTTGTAAGAAGTTGTTGCGAACACTCTCATAATAAAAAGAGTTTTCATTGATGGTGATTTCATCTTTTGTTGTGGGTAGCTAGTGAGGCTTCTTCGTCCTTCCAAATCACTTAGCATTTTAAAGTAGCTTAAAGTAGAATAAATTTCATTTCATGCAAGTAGTTAGTAATTGTGGAATGTGGTGTTTAATTTGAGCAAACTTCGCTTATCCATACCACTAGTGGGCTCACTCACGGTGGGTTCACCTTGCGTGGTCAACTAGAACATTGCGGACTTAATTTCAATTATGGTTTATGTGTTGACATGCGTCGTTGTGATGGTGTCCTCATATTGAATCGTGATCTGAATACTTTTAGTTACTCCCCTTGAAGATTGCACCGGTTCTGTGGAAGCTATCCGAGGCGAAGCAAAGCAGAGCTTGGTTGAAGTTTGTAAGAATTGATTCCACATCCCGCGCATAGAGTAGAACATGGCACTTCTAATCCCTGCAACCATTTCAATTCAGTACTTTTCTGGTTAGTTTAGGAAACCTGTGCTTCATTGCCAAATCTTTCGAAGCTTGTTAAACCCACCTTTCAATCTTCAGCTGAACAATTATGTAAGTCCCCTTTGAGATTACCAGCAAATCACATCAAGCCAACTGAGACTATCCACTGCATGAAGGAACCTTGGAGTTAAATGCATGATCTTTCTAGCAATCTTAGCATGCAGGAAACTTTGTTCAAGAGAGGATAGAGTATCCGTTGGGAAACTTTATTCTGTGTTGGTGCGGTCATAAAAAAACCGTCAACAAGTACGTATTTATTTTATATTTAATATTAATATTGCTATTTATTTTATTTATTAACGTATTTGTATTTTAACACTTGGTCTTTATGGTATTGCTATTTCGGGGACATGACACTCTTACAGCTTAAAAATCTCAAAGGATAACATATAGGATAAATCAAAAATATCAGACATCCAACAAGAGGCATCTCAAACAAGTTAAAAAGTGGATTAATCCAAATTATGTTATGAATTTAGAGGACAATACACCAATGAAAGACTAGATGTGTTGCAACCAGTAATTAACAAAGCAAACAAATATGGAAAGACAATTATTGAAGCTGAACAAGATAAATTTGATTCAAAATTTGAAAGCTCATACAAATTTGGCAAACTCTATGGAAGAAATGCATGCCTTCTACTGTATTACATTGTTTCAAATTCAGCCAATTTATACAGTTGCCAAATCAAACGAGAAACATGTCAACTCTATCCTAGCTGGTCAATTTGGAGGAATTATCCAGATTTCTCACAATGCGCATTACAGTTGGAATTTCAGAAGAAATTTGTGAAGTCTCCTCTGGAGACAAATTTCAGTGGAAGATTTTGAGATTGTTAACAGGAGGGCTTTCAGGTGATAACTATTCCATATCTATCTATAGCTATATTTCAAAAATTCCCAGCTGGTATGATGACAGTAATATTTATTACAATAGAGCATTCAATTATTCAAGAATCACCACTTCATTTTTTTCCTTTCAAAAGGGATTCGGTGTCTATTGGAGCATTATGATTGATGAAGGAGGAGCTGTATAAGTTCTGGGAACTATCACATTGAGGGACAGTGGTATATTCCAACCGTAGGCGTCTTATTTATCTGCCGTGGTAGAAAGGGAGGTTCGAAGGAATTACAAACTCTTATCACCATCTTTATTTAGTAGCCATGGACTAAAGGAGACTGCCGACTCATACAGATTACGTGGCATAAAGGGCAAGGAGGCCCTTCCTGGAAGTATCTTATTTATTTAAAGAGTTTGGAAGCTGCTTACATTAATCGTGGGCTACACAGGTTTTATACTCTTTATCGATATTCCCATATGTAAAATTTTATATGGGAAATTATAACAAAGAATCGTGGGCCATATCATATCGCTGCCTTCATTTATGAGAAACCCAAACCTCTAAAAGGGGACGCAAGGAATGTATTAAGTCTGCCTCACCTATTTGGGAGTTTAAAGGTGGCGTGGAGAACACACTCAGCATTCAACAGGGTCAAAGGAAGGTCTACGCCCATCTTCAAGCTAGCAGTAGTAAATATAAGCTGTGTATATCTCCATTTGAGCCATCCCTTCCTCATGAAGATGTTACGATATATTGCAGGGCGCCCATGTTATGAGTAGCTGCTCATTATTTTATTTGCAAATATGGAGTTGAATGATTATTAATCATCAGGTCAGCAAAATCTCTGTATGAAATGAATTATTTCAATACTTCTGAAAAAATTATCCAATAGTAAAATTCCCTGCAGTTTACGCTTGCCCTATATTTATATGAAATACAATTCTCTCTTTTAAACTAGCATAAATAGCAGATTTATGGTGACTAAGTTCTGTATATATACCTGGATCCTTGAGCATAGCTGAATGTTAATTATATTGGGTATAATATGGCAATATCATATTTGAGTTTGTCAACGAAATTACAATGTTAAATTAGTACTGTTCACCTCCACCAATCAACCAAAACAAACTCTGTTCAGTTTACTGTCAAATGCTTGATGAAATGTCAGTACATTTGGGAAGGGTATATTGAAACAATTTTGCATCCAGCATTGCCTAGGGATCTTACATCAGTGAAAGATGATGTAGTTATGAAGATCTTGAGATCTCTTACACCCAAGTGGATACATATTATGATTACCTTAGAGGAGTGGAAATATTTGTATACTTTAAAAGGTTGAAGAGCTAATTGGATCTTTACTTACCCATGAAGAGAAGGTAAAGTGTATGGGTAGTCACCAAGCATTCATGTCAAAGGCAAAAATCAATAATAATCAAAGAGCAAGTACAAGTTTCCCTCAAGGCAATAAGGGGAAGAACTCATATCAAGGATCTAGCTCTAATTTTAGATGAAGAGGAAAAATTAGAGGTTGTGGTTACTCAAGAGGCAGAGGCAGATTTAATGCAAGAAGAGAGCCAGTACAATGTTATTATTGCAAGAAATTTGATCATATTGAAAGAGATAGATTGAAGAACTTACATGAAGGGAAAAAAAGACAATGCACAAGAGTACACAAGGGATCCAAATGAAGGTTGAAGATGAGATAAAGATAAGATTCACTGCACTCCAACTGAAGTTGAAGACAAGATAAAGATAAAATATCCACCGCACTTCTCCCTTTCATGCAACAAAGTTGAAAACACAAATAATGAGGTATGATTTCTAGATTCAGGTTGTTCTAATCATATGACAGGTTGTAGAGAAACATTTTCAAAGATTGATGAAATTTTCAAAACTGAAGTAATATTGGGTGATAATAAGGTACTCGAATTTTGTGGAAAAGGAAAGATGGATATAAACACCAAGCAAAAAATAGCAGAAATTGCTGATGCATATCACTCACCACAGCTAAGGCATAATCTAATGAGTGTCATTGAAAAAGACTTAATGTAGTATTTGATGATAAAGTTTTTACTATCTATGATAAGCAACAAGAAGGAAAGCCAATTGCTACATTAGAGATCACAAAGAACCAAATGTTCCCGTTGAGAATCAAAACAAGTGAATCAAACATTTGTTAAGCTATTAAGGATGCAAGTCAGTTATGGCGCCAAAGGTATGGACATCTTAATTTTCAAGGACTACATATGTTGTATAAAAGAAATATGGCACATGGGTTACAAAAGATTCAACCAAGAGGAAATTAAGTTTGTAAGGGTTGTGCACTTCGAAAACACCGCAGGGACAAGTTTCCCAAAATTGTATGGAGAGCAAGTCAGTCATTGGAGCTTATTCATTCAAATTTGTGTGGTCCCATGTCCAAGGCAAGCATACGTATGAAACATTACATTACTAGATACGTATGGGTTTACTTTTTTAAGAATAAGACTAATGCCTTTGAAGCCTTCAAAATGTTTACGGCCTGGGTAGAAAAAGAAAGTGAAAGATACATAAAGTATTTAAGAACATATAGAGAGGTGAATTTTGTTCGGAAGAATTTAAAGAATTTTGTGCAAAGAATGGAATCAAGATAATAGCACCTTATACACCACATCAAATTGATGTGGCAGAAAGAAAGAAAAGAACACTAATAAAATTAGGAAGAAGCATGCTAGAAGAAAAGAGCATGGACAATTGAAAGATACAAAGCTAGTTGATTGCAAAAGGATATGCTCAAAAGTATAGTATAGAGTCTATACAGTATGAAGAGACCTTTGCACATGTTGCGAGGCATGACACCATAAGATTGATATTACTGGTAGCACGAAAAGGGTGGAAAGTACACCTCCTATTGTGAAAAGTGTATTTTTGAATGAATACAATCAAGAGGAAGTGTATCTAGATCAGCCACAAGGATTTGATGAAGGCAAAGAAGGAAGCGCTCTATGGTTTGAAACAAGTTGAAGAAAGCACTCTATGGTTTGAAACAAGCACCAAGTGCATGGTATTCAAGAATTGATACATGATTCTTAGCAAATGGATATGTAAGAAGCAAGAATGAGCCCACACTACATTTCAAAAAGGAAGGTAATGATACTATTTATGTTTGTCTAACTGTTGATGATCTATTTCAGTTAGGAAAATCAAACAAGATGAAATAATTCAAAGAGGCAATGATGAAAGAATTTGAAATGATTGATTTAGGACTGATACAATATTTTCTTGGCATGAGAGTATGCCAATCTCGTGGTAAGATCTATATATGTCAAGCTAATTATGAGCAAGATATGTTGAAGATATTTAATATACTAGATTGTAATGGAGTTGATGCACCAATTGCACATGGAGAAAAATTGAAGAAAGAAAATGGGTCACCAAAGTTAGATGAAAGGAATTACAAAAGTATTGTTCGATAGTTACAAGGCTAGATATTATGTTTGCATTCTCATTGGTTTCAAGGTATACGAATGAACCTACAAGAAGACATTACAAGCAACAAAGAGAATGCTAAGGTATGTGAAAGGAACAAAGGATCATGAAATCCATTATTATTGAATTGATGATTCAAAGTTGTTTAGTTATTTAGATGCAATTTGGGCAAATCATCAAATGGTAGAAAGCACACATCTAGATATTGTTTTACACTAGGAAGTGGATTGGTTACATAAAGTTCAAATAAGCGGAATACAGTGACTTTATTAGATATGAGAGGCAAAATATGTTGCATTAACATGTACACAAGCAGTTTAGTTGAGAAGAGTTTTGGAGGATCTAGGAGAAGAACAAAGAAATCCTATGGTGATATTTTGTGGCAATGGTGGAGCAATACAGTTAAGCAAAATTTCAATTTTTCACGCAAGGACAAAACACATCGAACTGAAGCACCATTATGTAAGAGAGTTGGTGCAAGAGAAGAAAGTAGAAAGAATCAAAAGAGTAATTGGAAAATTTCATGACTAAAGGGCTACAAAAGATAACACATTTAGGTTTGAAGACAAAGTTGTAAATACAGGGATTTGAAACAAGCGGGAGAATGTAGGAAAATCTGATGTCAAACAACAAAATATTGACGTAGTTAAAATAAGCTGGAGAAGATGAACTATTGATGTTGATGAAGTCAAACAATTGCTAATGAAGATATCTAAGTTGCTGCACAAAATAACAGATAGTTGATGACAAAGATAACAACAATTGTTGTCGAAGAAGTTTTAATCCATTCTACAATTCGCTGAAATTTTCAGTGCATTCAATAAAAGAAGATTATGTTTTAGGCATTACTTTTCCAGCAGTCTAAGAATATTTTTGGGAAACTAAATTTAGGGATTTAATTAGTGATTAAATGTTTTAGAAGAAAGCCAATCGTTATGTTCAATTTTCGGTGCAATTCACCACCTTAGCATGTCATCTACCTAGGGATGAAATAAAATTGACATCATCAAATTGGTGTGCATCACAGGCCATATTGCTAACTAAAATTTGTTGAAGAACCTACCATCCCTGTCAAAAATAATACTCTAGGAAGACCGAAATTGACCCAAACATTCTCAAAGAAAATCTTGGTAATGTCTTTTGCAAAAAGCCCTTTCATGCAAGCTACATGATGGCTATTTTTGAGAATCTATCAACCACCACATACACACAATCATGGCCATGTTTGGTCATAGTAAGGCCTGACATGAAATCCATGGAGACAAAGTGCCAAGGCTTGTCACAAACTAGGAGAGGTGTGTACAATCCTTGTTTTTTATTTGTAGGCTTCGCAACAACACAATCTATACAAAATTGAACATACAAGATGACATCCTGATGCAACTTTGGCTAGTAAAAATACTTTTATGGTATAGCAATTTTCTTCTCTCTCCCAAAGTGTCCTACAACGCATCTTTATTGCGCTTCCCAAATCATTGTTTTTTGTTCCTCAGTAGGGACACGGATGTGCCCCATGTCACAAAGGATTATATCTTGCAAGTTGTAACCAAGGGCCTATCTATCATCTATTATTTTTGGTAGATGTTGAAGCAAAATCAAGATCAGTGTCATATAATTAAGGCCAATCTACTATTTGGCATCCATGAGAGTCTAACACTATTCTTAGAGTTGTGATTGGGGGTCAACTCAAATAATCTGCAATTTTGTTAATGATCCCCTTCTTGGGATGAATGTTGAGATGAAAATCCTAGAGGTAGGTGGACCACCTTTAATGTCAATCGTTCTGCAACTTTCATTGTGTCTGTAAGAATTGGAGAGGCTCATGATCTATGTAATGGTGGTCTCTCTCCACAAAATATAGTGCTTCCATTGTATATAGACTTGAACAATGGCATACAACTCCTTGTCATATGTGGATAGAAGCCAACAACTCTCCTCTTTAGCAACAACTAAAAGTGTCAATGACCAATTCCCCTCCAAAGTCCTCCAAAATACAGATTACGAAAAAACATAGAAAATACCATAATATTAGACTTTTTATATTTCCAACATTTAGCAGTGCAAATGCCATTGGATGCCAATCAAGTCATTAGTATCTTGGGCTGAAAGCTGCTAAAAGGTTAAAAGCATTTAATGAAATAGGGACAAAAAATCCTAGTAGGAGGATAGAAGCAGCAACCAAAACATTTTAATGCATCATTGCACTCATGGCAATGAAGGAAGATTTTTCCCCTATTTTAGTTCTAGAAAAAAATCTAGAAGAGCAGATGTTATATGAGCCTATAGAAAGAGAAGGAGAAGGAAGTAGAAATGGGAAATAGAGTCCCATCATAGGGATGTGTCACAGTAGTAAACAACATGTAAATTACGGATATCACATTAGTCACAAGCTCAAGAGGCACACAAATCATGGCACCAATATTGCAAGAAATGTTAGTGCCTAGGCTCGATGTTAACACATTAACCAAGGACTAGCCCCCCAAAGCCTACTTCTGGGAAAGGAAAAAAACAATGTTTGAATCCTAGTGCAATACCATTAAGCACAACTTTAGAAATATTAAGGCGTGTAACCAAGAGTTGGAATCAAAATGCACTTTATAGAAATGTTTCCAAAAAGACATGCATAAAATATGTATTAAAGCTAGTAATAAGTAATGATTGTGTGGCATTCAAAAAACCGGAGAACCCTCCTCTCCAGACAAAAACTAAATTGGGGCTACACTTTGAAGAAAGCAAACTACTTATAAAAACAATGATTCATTTAACCTTTCGGAAAACTTTATTGTAATAATCATGATTACACAAGTTTGATCTATCCATAGAACTTTATGATGACAGGTGTGTTCAAAGACTTGCCTCTCAAACATTACTTTCCCCCTATTTCAAACTAGAAAGAAAATAGATAACTACTCACCACATCCCAGGGAGACACAGATTGACGATGAGCTGAATAGATGAAGAAGCCAGCAAAACTAAAAAGGAGAAAAGAAAAAATGCCCTGCAACAAAATATGTGGTATTAAACAATACATTATGCTAAGAACATATATAATTGCCCTGATTTATTACAGTAAATTGTGATTAATCAAGACAGATCAAGTTATGGTTCTAGTAGTTCATGAGTAAACAAGAACAAATTTTCTCTATATATATAGAAATGGTTGCAATGGTCTAATATGTAAATGGCTTTAAATGTGTGGTGCTTATATGTAGCAATCAGCCCGTGAAAACTAAAAAGGAAAAATGAAAAAAATACACTGCAATAAAATATCAGGTATTAAACAAATTGCTACTTCATTAGTAAACAAGAACAACTTGTATATATGTCATTGAAATGGCTACATTGATCCAAGATGTAAATGGCTTTAGATGCATGATGCTTGTATGTTCCTAGCAGTGGGAAAAATAAGAACCATACATTTTGCAACAAGTTCAAAAATAATAGCTAACTTTCACAACATCAATTAAAGATAAAAATTGACCAAAGATTAAAGATAAAAATTGTGGATGGAATTTAAAAATATTTTCCAATTTTCTTCAGATTCTATCCAGTTTATGCAAATTTGAGCAGATCTTAAATGGATAGAAATTGGGGCAAACCTTTTTTTCAGTCGACAAATACGTTTTGGAAGTTTTCCTTATAAAAACTAGACAACTAGAGAATATTAGCCACTAAAACTTCCCTAATTAGCAATTAAAATGAAAAAAAGTTGAACATACCCGCCACACAGCATTCTGCAGTGCATGGCTCTTCTCGAAAGACTCAACCATCTTCACTTGCTCTGTTACAAAATTTACAGTCACTTAATTCTGTGACCTTGTATAAATGCTATTTCTAGTATAACAGCAAATAATTTTGCATGCTTTAAATTTTAACAATCCAAATTAGGCATCAGATAAATTTTGGACAATAACAGATTAGATGTGATAAAGAATTTATAGTGACCTGATCATGTAACCTCGTTTAAATGCTACTTCTATTATAAGAGCATGACCTAGGTTCAAAGATCGATCCACCGCAATTAGATTTTGATCTTGAGATGTTGAGGCAAAGGTTTCAAATGCATGCCCCATTTTTCTTACACTCGTCCAAGATACTGCCCTGCCTTCTTGAGACACGGGCTGGAATTCCACTCCAGTTTGCAGCTCTAGTTAAAACACGCCAGTCTCACAAGCAATCTGAACAACCCCAGGAATACTCCAAATCGTGGGAAGAATCACTCCAACCCTGCAAACTATAAAAGGCCTAATAGCCTCGCCTCTGCATATGTGGCAAAAGGGGCTTCTCTACGCACTTGGGGGTTAGCAATAGAATGCCTAGGGGACAGGTAGTGAGGCTGTCGTGCAGCGATTGTAGAATAGATTCAAATTTGACTCGTACAATCAATAATATTTCGTCACCAAAGATTCAAATCATAGTGGTTAATTGGCTCAATTAAAGGCAAACTGAGACCTATAATCAATATACAGGATAATATCTTTCGGGCTGTGGTCCAGGGATGTTCTCATGGGAAAGATCAAAGTTCAAATCCAAGCGAGCTTCAGTGTAAGAATGTGGTTGAATTTAGAAGCATATTCATTAAAAAATCCTAAGCAAAAAGGAAACTGAGATCCCATAACCCTGACTGGATGAAATTAAAATTAAAATAAATGTTTGCCATGTTAAAATTATTGGAAAAATAACATATATACAGTCGCAGAGGAG
>VDFB02020134.1:0-13578 GCA_007258455.2 Sequoia sempervirens
ATGCCTTTCTCTAAGAGTAATTCAAAACCAAAAGACCAATGTTTGCATGAAAACCATATGACCAAAAGATGCCAAGCACATATGTGGGGTCCAATTGATTTAATCTTTTTTTAATGGATTATTTTTACCACAAACACACTCTTGATTAGATTTTGACTCTAGATGTCTAATGTCTCAACTTTCCCCTTATCCCAAAAAGTGTATTATGCGGAAACCAAGGAAATTTGAGGCAAGAGTTACCTGAAGTTGACTTTAGTAGAAGCAAATTGAGATGAAATCCAAATGTTTAGATGCCTCTAAGGAAATGAATCCCAAGGGCAAGCAATAACATGTGAGATTTGTTCAGGATATTTAGCTTCTCTAAGGGTTTGAGATTTGATGCTCATGGTGAATGTTGGTTTTCAATGTTTTTCGATCAAAGCAGTTTTTCAAACCAAGAACAAATTACAACCCTATGGATGTGAAGATAGTATTTATTTGAATCCCCACTTGGACAAGTCCAGCTACGCTTATCTTTAGTGAATGGTTAGATGCTTGACCCCACTGGCTCCCCTCCACAACACTCACTTATATGGGGTAGCAAAGCATCAACACCCATGAAACTCCCATGGCATGTTTTCCATTTCTACTAAAAGACCATAAAAGTGTGGGGTGGCTTTAGAGCGACCATTCTTGCACCAACAAATAGATTACAGGATTTTGGCAAATTCTAGCACATGGGTTTTAGTAAAAGGCCCAACTTCCATTAAGTGGAGATTGACCATATGGAAAGAGTCCCCTTTCAAATCCATCTTTTCAGAATCAACCGTGTGATATTGGTGTTTCTTCCAATACCCACATTTATATCCTAGCTGGAAATACTCTTGGCTTTAGAGTGTTACCGATTGAGTCATTCCCTTGGGTGAGTACTTTTTCCCCAAGGCAGGCCCTCTAGGATAAACAAAAGCGAATGAAGAACAATATTCGTAATTCGATCAATCCTTGTTGGCCACAAGGAGAGAGAATATATGCAAAATGCACCCCACTCACACTCGCACAAGATGTTGTTCAATTTTTAATCCAAAATCGAAGTGTGGAGGTGATTGCTTTGTCTCACCCTAAATTCATGAAAAGGCCTTTTGATTCTCAACATCGCTATAAAGCGTGAGAGAAGTGCATACATCCTTTTTCAATGGCTTTAGTTTAAGTAAGCCCTCACGAAAAACAAAACTACACTTGTTCTTTTTAAATCCACAAAGCATAATGTGAGTTCATTTTAGAGCACCAAAAGACAAATGGTAGACACTTTGTTTAATTGTTAATCCATGAAACAAAATCTAGTAAGTTGTGATCATTGATGTGTTTTTAAATTTGTTGCGCACTATGAGAATAAAGTCACCAAGCGGCTTCCTATTCTCTCTTGATCAAAGTATTCCATGCTAAGATTACCCGAAAGTTCTAATGCGTTCAACTCAAGGTTCCTTTAATGCGAATAAGGCTCGGTTGAAACTGATGTGATTTCTTTGGTATTTCAAAGGGGACTTACAAAATTGTTAAACCCGATGGAAAGGGATTCAAATGCTCAAAAGATTTATCTATGAAGTGCGGGTTTCCTATTCTAACCAGGAAGTACTGAATTGAAAAGGGTGTAGGGCCTAAGAAGTTTATGTTCTATTCTAAATGCAGGATATGTGGAGCTTCATTTCAATAGACTTCAACCGGATTTCACCTAGCCTCCGTCGGACAGCCTCAGCAAAATCGGTGCAATCTTCAAGGGAAATAGCAAAAGATGTTCAAATTATGACTTAACATGCATACACCATCACAACGACGCATATAAGCATGTAAACCACAACCGAAGTTAAACTCAATGTAATGTCCAGTTGACCACACAAGGCGAACTTATCATCAACAAGTCGCGAGTGGTATGGAATAAAGCGAAGCTATCTCAATAAAACACCACACACTAGAGTAAGCTACTTGCATGAACTAAGCTACTTGGATACGAAAGGAAGAAGAAACCTTGCTAGCATTTCATGACAAGACGAATTCCATCATCAATGAAAAGATCTATTATCATAAAATGTGTTACACAACAATCTCTTCAAAAGTTTTCAAAGGGAAAACTTTCTCTCTTCTCCAAATTATGCAAAATGCTCTACACTATCAATCTATACTAAGCTACTTCTAACTTGTCTCTCTATTCTAACTTCTATTCTAATTCTACTGTCTACTTTCTAATGAATTACAAATGAGGGGGACTCCCCCTTTATATAGCTAGCCAAGTCCCAAAAGACGGCTAGGGTTACAATCAATAGAGTGGCCAGAATTGTGCCACCTCAGCCCTAAATAATATTGCCCTAAAAACCGCCACAGAGGAGAGTGGGGTAATAAATGCGCCATAATGTCCACCATCATCCTTCTAGAAGATTCCATTTGTAGACGCGTTCACACTGTTCTCGATCTTCTTTCTTGGCGTTGTTCTTTGATTTCTTCCACTTGAGGGTTTTCATCTTCGTCACTTCGAGTTATACTAAGTCTTAACACTTAGCCATTTTCTTGCAAATTTTCCTCCTTCGAGACTGAAACTTGTAACTTTATCGTGCTTCCACTTCAAGTCATCGTGCTCTGGCCTCAACATTTCTCCTGCAAAACAAGCAAGGAGAGAAGCATTAGAACACTTCACAATATAAACTCAACTTACTTACCAAGATTTTCACGTTCCATCTTCTTCACGTTCAAATTCTTCATGCCTTAGCCAATTTTTCAACCCATCTTGTATTCTGCCTGGTGTACTTCACTCTGATATTTCATTTAACTCTGGCTTGAGAAGAAATTCCTTCATCAGGAACTCGATCAGAAATCATCTAGGCGATCACTTTCAAATTCATTGTCTGGAGGATTTTACCTTGAAAACTTCTTAGAAAATTTTAAAATTTCCCTTAGGAAAATTCATCAACTTGAGGTCCATCCAAAATATCCATCCTGAAGGCCGCAGCGAAGCATGGAAGACCTTAAAATCAACTCCTCATCGATAATCCTCAATGCCCAGAAGAAAATTTCCTCCAGAACGCGTCGAACTCATGGGTGCACAACGAACGGGTTCATTTAATCTTCTTGAATTTTGAACCTTAGAAAATTATTTCCCTGTGAAATTTAAATCCGTTTTTCACATCTATGAAGATTTCTTGTTGCTCTGACTTGAAAATATTTTTCAACCTGTGCGACTGGCATTCTCTGACTTCACCTCTGGCAATTCCGTTCACGCTTCAGGAAAATCTTATCTCCTCAGAGCCTAGGCGTATCTTCTAGAGGAGGAAACATTTGTGCCTTAGAAAATTTTTGATCACCTTGAAAATTTTGCCTTAGGAAAATTTACTCAACTCTGTCCACCTTGCCTGCGAGGGAAAATTTTAGTTCATCAACTTACTTAGAAATTTTTTTCTTGAAAGCGCATCACACTTAATTTATTTTTCATCTGGCATGCATTATTCATCCTTTGTATTTTATTCTCCATAAAATTTCCAAGGCTCTAGCAATCATCTTCAACATCTTGGATTTTATTTCACACTTGGAAAATATTCATTTTAAAAGCCCAACGCCTTAGAGAAATTTTTAGCACTTAGGCAATATCTTATTTTCCCCCCCTGAGGCGCCTAGCACACTTCATCCTATTCTCAACCCCTTCAAATATTTTCCATGCCTTAGGAAATTCCAACGCCTTATAACTCCCTTCGCACGCCTAGCAAAGTTTTCACTAAGGCCCACCACCTTGGGCGCATTCTAAGTGTAGAGGAGGATAACGTCCACCTTTTACCACTTCTCACCATGCTTTGGTAAACTTTTCACCTTAATTACCACCTTTAATTACCTTTTACATTGAAACATGGGCGCATTTCCTTGTAGGAGGAGGATGAAACTTGCCACCACGCTTTGTGACCCTTCAACTTCCAAAATTTGTCTTGACATGCATGATTTGGGCGCATTTTACCCCCTAAGGAGGACGAGTTTGCTTTGACCTTGTTAGCTCATGCATTTTGGGCGCATTTCCACCTATGTGCAGGATGAAACATGTTGACTTGTTGACCTCTTTGGGCGCATTTGCACATGCATGAAGGATGGCGCATTTAGGGGGTGGTGGAGGATATCTTTCATGCCTTAGAAATTTTTTTGCTATCAACCTTGAGCTGGGCGCATTTTGCCATAGGAGCAGGATGATATTCGTTGACCTCTTTGACTTTTTATCACCTTTGGGCGCATTTTGTATAGGCTGCAGGACGAGTTTTATACTTAGAAACTTTTCCAACATGAGAGCTTGAGCTGGGCGCATTTTGCCATAGGAGGAGAACAAGAACTCATGCCTTAGAATTTTTTATGCTTCCACCTCACCAGCTTGGGCGCATTTTGGGGTGGCAGGAGGATGAACTCATTCCACAGAATATTTTTGATCACCTTGAAGGCAAGCATGGCGCATTTGGAGGTGTCTGCTAGATGAAACTCAGACTTAGACATTTTTTACCTTCTTTTGCTAGCTTATCCGTGCCTTGCTATTTATAGTAAGCCTCTCAACTTTGCACTTCTGGAGCTCGGATCAACTTGAAATTTCAAACATAGCTTCTTCACAACTTTATCAACTTGTCGGCACTGCCACTTTTAGTTACCCTGCTATTTATAGCCTGTTTCTGAAGGTGGCTTACTATAAATAGTAAGCTCTTGTTTCTGATAGCTCCCAAGCTCCGATCGAGTTGAAATTTTAATGAGGCGCTCCTCACCACGTGACCTGCCTGCCGACACTGACGCATGCAGCTGATTTACTATTTTTAGCATGTTTCCAATTTGACTTACTATAAATAGTAAGTGCTCCGTTTGACCTGAAATTTCACCAGCAGATAGCCTGAAGGACGCTGATCGCGATGGTTTACATCGGTTTTCGAATATTTTGACTTTTGATGGCTATTTTTAGGCTCGAAACCCTAGCATTGTATGCATAATAAAGATCTTCGTTGCTCTCGTTTTAGCGACGCGGGAAATTTTATTCGGGACACCTGCTAAAATAAGCAAGTTCCTTACTGGGTAGAATCCTCATTTTACATGTCACCATCCGCGAAGCTCCGAAAAACCCATCCGAGGGAATCCGCGACATGCAAAAGGAAACCTCGACATACAGAAGCCCTAAAATAGCCTCGGAAAGTGAATCACGAAAGTGATCATCTTTCGGCATGTTACATCATCGCGAAGGTCTCGAAAAACCCAGAAGGAATATCCAAACATGCAAAGAAAATCTCTGCATCTGGACCCTGAAATTTGTGCCGGAAGCCGGACTGCTAAAAATAGTAAGTCGTCTGTTTTTGCTCAAATTTGGCATGCAAGCAGTCTGGTACACTCTGAATGCAGTGTGATGATCGGAATCTCGAAATAATTGACAAATTGCCCTGAATTTCACACTTACTAAAAATAGTAAGTACCTTGGAATTTGATGAAACTTGGCTGGAAACCTGCTGGAAGCATACTGATAACAATGTTAAGCTCAAATTTCAATTTTCTCACTTTACTTGCCCCTGAATTGGCTGAAAAGATGAAACCCTAATTTTAGACTTGGCCAACATTAAAGGTGTTTAAGCTCAATGGCCGGAGAAAAGGCGGAAGAGAGACAACAACAAAAATCAACCAACGCAAACCAAAGCAAGCCAAAATTAGGGGGTCCCCATTTTGCAATGGGGCGATGGTAATGGCGTCTATGGATCCTAAAGTTCATTTTATCATTTGCAAGAAGAAATCAAAAGGTTCTTTTTAAACCCAAATGAAAACTAGTGCCTTAAGGAAGAAAAAGATAACAATTTCGTGCAAAAGTGTTAAGCAAACACTATAGTGTTTAAAAACACTTTGATTTGACGAACATCCTTCTCATGCTTCTCCTTCCTTTGATTTCCATTTCCAACCTACAAGGAATAAAAACCAGTCAAATTCTAGAAAATACAGAAATTAAAAAGCAGAAAATAGAAGAAAAATGAATCATAAATCAAAAGCAAGTGCTAAAATTAAATTTTCCCTTTTTACTGTCTCCCAGCGTCGCAACTCGCAACTGTGTCACAGTTTGATTTCTAAGCGGTGCCCTCACAGCGCCACTTGCTAGTCAGGGTCGCTCAGTGTTAGGAGAGAGAGCTCAACTGCGTCGCACTTTTTTCCCAGCGTTGCAATTTCCCTCCAGCGTCGCAACTTTTGAAATTTTTGAAAATTCTTGCAAGTCAACGAGTTCAGCGGCAAATTTTAAAATTCAAATATTTTGGCAGGATGAGTCTAGCGTTGCAATTTTTGTTTTGAGTGGTGCCATATAGCGATGTTGAGAAGTCAGTGGTGCCAAAAGCGAGGCCAGGCTCCCAACGGTAGAAATTTTTATTGATATTGATTGAGAACCGCGGAAATTTTAGAAAAGATAAGAAAGGTAGTTCAAGCCCTCCTTCTAGGCAAATGTCGCGAACCCAACCTTGGTACTGCAAAACAACAAGTTAGACAAGTGATTGCAAGAAGCCAAAACAAGGATTCCCCATGAAATCCATTTCACAACTTCAAACTAGGAAAGAAAATAACAAAAAACAATGAAAATGATAAAAACAAAGATTAAATCCTAATTAGATGCTTGCAAGAGCTCATGATCCGTAAGGGGTGGTGCCAGATTTGATGTAGAAGAATTGGCCTTTTCTAATTCTATGATGCAAGCGATATGTTGATGAGATTTGATCCACTTTGATGAGTGAAGAATGAGAGCTCCAAGACAAAATCTGCAAAAACCTAGCTATGACTCAATGATAATGGATAAAGAGATATTTGAAGGCATAATAACTTTGCCTAGATTGTGGATGATCAAATGAAGATATTAAACTCCTTATTTATAGAATGTCAAAGATGGATGAATGTCCAAATTTGAGGCAATGTGGGACTAACATTCATCAATGATATGATGCATTTGTCAAGCTATGAATGGCCATGGAGGATGTGCAAGATTTGGGGTTTGTGCCAATAAGAAATGCATAATTTTTGAATTTCAAATTTTTTGAAATGACATGCTTACAAGAGGGGAAGGGAAAATCACGATAAAATGCCACTTGGCTCAAAGTGAAAGGACATGTGATGAATTTATTGCCTTGTTGGATGTACATGTTGACTTGGAATTTTTGAATTCAAATTGAGAGAATATTCAAAAGATTCCTTGTGAGGAAAATAGAGATTTAATAAATGAATTAAATCTATTTTCATGTGCAACTTGCATTATCTAGAGGATGGGACATGAGATGAGATTAAATTAAGCAAGGGTTAATTAATTTAATGAGAGAGGTTAGATGATGTGACCTATTTGACTCAAATTTATGGATTTATTTAAATCAAATAAGAGAGGAATATGACAAGAGATTAATTAAATAAGGATTTTAATTTACTTAATTAAAAGCAATGGTGATAGATTAAATCAAATAAGGTTTTAATTTATTTAATTTAATGGATAGACTTTAGAGATTTAATCAAATAAATTGATTATTTAATTAAATAGGGATAATTAGATTAGATGGATTGATTTAATTAACAAAAGAGATTAACTTGATTAGATAAAATGATTTATTTAATTAAGAGAGGAATATTGATGAATTTAATCAGATAGGGAGATTTGATTAAATAGTTAGACCGAGGGATGATTTAGGAAGAAACGATGTTAGTAAGTGAGGATCAAATGCACAATGTCAATTGGTATATTTTACGTGTCTATAGAAGTAAAACTTGAATATGTTTCGACGAAGTATCAAATTGCTGATATATTTACAAAGGCTCTTCCTAAAGATACTTTTGAGTATCTCTGGGAGAAGTTAGGGGTCATTTCTCCTCCTTTCTTGAACTAATATGTATATGGAGATGCATCAATTTGGTAAATCTATGGATCTATCTTTCTTCTAGACTAATGTTTTGTGGCTACCTCTCAAGGGAGCAGGTAGTGTTAGGTGTTGTCATTGAGAGTATTTTATTTTTAATGACAAAGGGGAAATCAATATAAAATATATTTTGACTTTTCCATTGATTTCAAAGGGGGAGAGGAAGCATGTGAAAAATAGAGGAATCGTGTGAAGAAGAAGAAGAAGAAAACAAACAAAAAGAGGAAGAATATAAAATATTATGTACTAAGGGGGAGAAACAGAAATAAAAATATTGAGAAGTGTATTTAGAGCTTGTATGGTGTCTTTGATGGTCTTTTACATCATGTGTTTCCATCAATGAAAAAGGGGGAGATTGTTGTAAGAATGGAAAGAATGGAGGTGTTTTCATTGATGTCAACTAGTCAACTGGTTATCAACTAGTTGTTGTTGTCATTAGTGTGATGGATGTAGGTTATTGGCTGTATATGTTGAGGATATTGAGAAAATTGTATTGAAGAAAGATTGCAAGTGTTCAATGGTTGCTTTGGGTTTTGCTACAGGATTTTCTCCTATGTTTGTGTGGTTCATATATGTTGATCATGGTTGTTGGAAGCTATTATATCTATATTTTTGGTTGTTTATTCATTGTACAGTGTGAGTTATATTCACCAGTTGTGAAATGTGGTTTTCTCTGTTTTTGGTTGAGGTTCGAGAGAAATGTTGTTGGTCTAGATTTCTCCTTGTTAAAGTTTTATGACTTGCATTCTAGAGTTGAGTTGTTTTGATTGTATTGAAGATAATTTTGGTATCTAGAAGGTTCGTGCTTAATTGTTCTATGTGTTTTACACTAGTTTGGTCGATCTTGTGTTAAACACTATCTTCAGAGTTGATGAAGCGTGTTGGATCTATTTGGGTCCTTATGAAGCATTTGTTTGGGTCTCCCTCATTCTAATTCCACCCTAGGATGTTTTTGTTCCAACCTAATTTGAATTTGAATTTGGATAGCTGACTTTGGATATGTTTCAAAGTTGAAGATGGTATAAATACAGGATGAGTTAGTGATGAAAATGCATAGAAAGAGGAAAGAGAGATAAGTGCAAAGAAATAGAGCATATATATGTGAGATTGATGTGAATTAGTGAGTTTTTGTGATGCGAGTGTGGAAGATTAGTGTGAAACCTAAATGATGAGTTTCTGAATGCAGTGAGCAGAAGGTGTACTCTATCATTCATGCATGTCTGCAAGTGGTTGAGTAAATTGTGGTGGATTTCTCCATTGCATTGAGATTGTCTTCTCTGCAACATATCTCTTCTACCTTCTTTCTATCTCTAAAAGAGGAAGAATATAGAAGATTATCTACTAAGGGGGAGAAATAGAAAGAAAAATCTTGAGAAGTGTATTTAGAGCTTGTATAGTGTCTTTGATGGTTTTTCACATCATGTGTTGCCATCAATGACAAAGGGGGAGATTGTTGCAAGAATAGAAAGAATGAAGGTGTTTTCATTGATGTCAACTAGTCAATTGGTTATCAATTGGTTGTTGTTGTCATTAGTGTCATAGATACAAGTTATTGGCTATATATGTTGAGGACATTGAGAAAATTGTATTGAAGAAAGATTGTAAGTGTTCAATGGTTGCTCTAGATTTTGATCCAAGATTTTCTCCCATGTTTGTGTGGTTCATATATGTTGATCATGGTTGTGGAAGCTACTATATATAGATTTTTGGTTGTTGATTCATTGTAGAGTGTGAGTTATGTTCACCAGTTGTGAACTATGGTTTTATGTGTTTCTAGTTGAGGTCCAAGATAAATGTTGTTGGTCTAGATTTCTCTTTGTTAAAGTTTTATGAATTGTGGTTCTAGAGTTGAGTTGTTTTCATTGTATTGAAGATAATTTTGGTATTTGGAAGGTTCATGCTTAATTTTTCTATGTGTTTTACACTAGTTTGGCTAACCTTGTGTTAAACACTATCTTTAGAGTTGATGAAGCATGTGTTTGGGTCACCCTCATTCTAATTCCACCCTAGGATGTTTTGGCGATATCCTAATTTGAATTTTAATTTGGATAGCTGAATTTGGATATGTTTTTAAGTTGAAGATGGTATAAATACAAGATGAGTTAGTGGTGAAAAAAGCATAGAAAGAGGAAAGAGAGATAAGTGCAAAGAAATAGAGTAGATATATGTGAGATTGATGCAAATTAGTGAGTGTGTGTGATGCTAGTGTGGAAGATCAGTGCGAAGCCTAAATGCTAAGTTTTTGGATGTAGTGAGTAGAAGGAATATGTACGCTATCATTCATGCATGTATGCAAGTGGTTGAGTAAATTGTGGTGGATTTCTTTGTTGCATTGAGATTCTCTTCTCTTTGTAACATATCTCTTCTATCTTCTTTGTATCTCTATGGTAGTGAGCCCTCCAAGTTGTTATCCCTATTGGAAAATGAGTCCTGATCTAGACAGTGATTCCTTGTTTTGGTAACTTGAGCCTTGTTTCTTAAGAAGTGAGCCTCTTGTAATCAATTTTGATATTCTCTATAATTGGCCAGGTTGTTCCAGCACCGCCAGTTTTTCACTTGACTGGGGACTCATTGGTGACGGTTTTGCTTTCGTGGTGACATGAACGATGTTTGGGCGCCATTGAAAGGATGGAACACGGTGGATGGAATTAAGGACACCGTCGCGACGACTGATTTAACGCATGGTTTTGATAACAGAGGTTGTTTCGCTTATGGGATAACGCTGCTTTCTTCGTGAGCGGCAATGGCTGAATTTATTCTCTCCAGTAGAATTTTGATAGATTATCTTGTTTCATCATAGTCCTTGGAGCTTCTTAAACAATCCTATTTTTCCTTTCAACCACTCCATTTTGCTGAGGATTCCTAGGGGAAACAAGTTCCTCTTTATGCTATGAACCTCACAAAACATGATAAATTCATTGGAGGTGAATTATCCACTTCTATTAGACCTCAAACATTTGATTTTTAAATCCATTTCATTCTTAACCATAACTTTAAAAACTTTGAATCTATCTAGAGCTTCATATTTTTCTCTAAAAAAAGTAACCCATGTCATTCTAGAATGATCATCAATCAAAAGCATGAAATTCTTGTCACTTTGAAGACTTCTCACTCTTGTAGGACCACAAAGGTCTGTATGCACCAATTCCAACAATCTGGTAGAAGATTGTTCTTTACCATTGAAACTTCTTATTTTCTTTCCAATCTAACAATCCTTGTAGACAACATTGATAGGCTTTGTAATCCTTGGAAAATATCTCACTGCTTGTACTAAACTGATTCTAACCAAGTTATCAAAATTGATGTGACACGTCCTCCTGTTCCATAACTAACTTTCATTAATCTAAGTCATAAAACAATGACCATCAACACCCTTGAGTTGATAAACATTTCCATCTATCCTCTTTCCAGTAGAAATGACAGTTTCAGACCCTTTTCTGATCTCACATCCATAATCCTGAAACCTAAGATTATATCCTTCTGAGAAACCACTATCAATAATCTATTAGCTCTTATCTTGTCTAACATGAAAAGAGGATACCAAAGTACCTTCAATCTTAACCTTTGTCTTTGGAGCACTTTCCTTCACACATCTTTCAGAGTTAGCATAAACAAATTCATGTTTTAAAGCCAAGAACAAGCATTCATTATCATCATAGTCTCCATAATCAGATTGATTATGAAAAATACTTGCATCTTCTCTAACATAATAACTTTTCTTCATCATCTTACCTTTGTTTTCCTTATTCTTATCGTTCACACTTCTATTTGGACATTGTGAAACATAGTGACCTATTTGTCCACAATTGAAACATTTGAATGGTAATTTTCCTTTGTACTTACTGATGAACTTTTTCATCCTTCTCACAAAGTTAGTTTCCACATCATCAAGATCATCCTGATCTAAATATTTAGTCTTCTTTGATTTTCCAGCCTTAAAAGCAATCTCCATTTTCACACCAATATTTAGACCAAATTCCCTCATTTCAAATGCAGTTAGTGTACCATACAACTGATCTCTAGTGTAAGTATTAAAATCTAAAATTTTCTCAATATCAAAAAAATTATGACTATAAGATTTAGGAAGATTTCTAAGAATTTTCTTTATCGATTTTGGTTCTTTGAATTTTTCTCCAAGACCTTTGATTGCACATAAAATTTTATGAATTCTTTGCATGTAGCTTTTGATATTTTCTTCTTCAAACATTTGCAGGTTCTCAAATTGTGTTTTTAGATTCTAAATCTTAGCTTGTTTAACCTTAGCATCTCCTTCATAAATACTTTCTAGATCATCCCTAATTTATTTAGCAATTTTTAAATCCATCACTTTCACTAATTCATAATTTGCAAGACTACTCAAGATAAAATTTACCTTGCTTTACCATTTGTTTCATAGGCCTTGATCTCATCGCTTGTGCTCATTCCATTTGTAGGTATAGTGTATTGAGTCTTCACTGACTACCAAACATCATATCCAAGGTAAACTATATAGCCTTCCATCTTTACTTTCTAGAATGCATAGTTTGTACTATCAAACATAGGGATCTCCTTCTTGTTCGCCATCCTAGATATACTTCATGTCGTTAAGCTTTTCTCAAAGGAACCTTGACCTGATACCAATTGTTGAATGAAAAAGACAAATGAGAGGGGGGGCTGAATCAATTGTATCTTATCAAAAAATCAAAACCTTATTAACATTCAAATCCACATGCATTCATTAAACCCTTAATCTATTATGAAGATTTAACATGAAAAGAAAATAATAGAAGCTAAAACAATTCAACACCAAACACAAGAGAACACCATATTTACATAGAAAACCAAGAAGGGAAAATCCATGGTGAGGATTAGCTCACAATATAAGTAATTGAAAAACTAGTTACAGGGGCTCACTGCCATAGTAGGGCACACTATCTAGAAAGGATCACAACTGAGAAAGAAAAATAAGATAGAGAATAAATGTTACATAGAGAACATGCTCTCAATGTAACATAAAATCCATCACAATAGCTCTAACACCTTCACAGTCTATTTGAATGATTGTAGTCACCTTCTAGTCATTGCATTCGGTAATCCAACACTTGAAGGTTCACACTACTATACTCAATTTCACATCACTCGCATCATACACTTCATACTTTTCATCTATCTTGACCTCCTTCAACAATTCAACCCATACTTATACTTTCCTCAACCTTGAAACCTTCTCCAAGGTCGGAAATGCACCTCAAACATGCAAATTCAAATTAGGTTGATGCAAAAACACTTCTATGGTGGGTATAAGTGAATGAAAACCAAATAAAAATTTAATTGGGACCCAAATAAACAACACCACTTAACACACGCTACCACAAACAATATTTATCCTTTGCAAGTAGTGTAAACACCAGGTTGGTCATTACTCGTGAAAACACCATTAAACAATTAAGTACATGCTTCCACAAACCAAAGGATGAATTGCATACCACACACCATGCTTGAACTAAATCTAGAATATTCCTCAAACATCTTGAAATCCAACAAACTCTTTCACAACAATTTCCACCTGAAGAATGTACAAACCCAGTATAATCAAACAACTCTATCAAAAATTGTTTCTTGAAAAAATGTCTTCTAAAGCACCAAACCTCAAATCCACTTGACTGAGGTAAACTACCAACACAATCAATACAACTTCAAAATC